>MKEJ01043353.1:0-25419 GCA_001753735.1 Embelia ribes | reverse complement strand
TAAAATTAACAACTCAAAAATTCTACTTACAAAAAATAAACAAATAAAACCTTTACACAATCAAAATAATCAACAAGAAATTGGAACTCAGTTTTCTTTCAACAACAAATTAAAAAGAAACTAATGCTTTAAAAGTAATTTGCTATGTTTCAAATAATACTCATAACATCAAAACAACATAATAAAAACACAATCAAATGTTCTGTAATTTTTTTTAAAAAAAAAAAATTACCCTTTTATACAGAATGGAACCTTTCAATCAAAATAAATCCAATACCCTACATATATAAATGAGAATATTATTATAATTATGTAAACAGTAGGGCATGGTCAGGGCAAGTATCTATATTCCCATCTCCGCCCCCGTCAAAATCGGGGTCGGATTTTTCCCATCAAAGTCGGGACGAATTCCGGTAGGTACCCGCGGGTTCGGGTCTCACTGCCATACCTAGATGCATTTACCATGCAATTTGAAAAAGATTTACTAAATTCGCAATCGGCAAATGTCCAAAACAAGTGCATACAAAATGCCTGATAGTGGAATAAGGTTTACAAAGCATCTGGTTTACTAATAATCTCCCATTCCTGGCATTAAGCCCAACATTTAAATTTGGTAATACAAATTCCATAAATTTACTTAATTTTGTCTTTTATGGTTACTTTGAAAGAGAAATGGAAAGGAACCTGGTATAAACTTATCGGAAGCTTAATTAAAACGATGGTTTTGGCTGTCTTCACTGCACATGGAGTCAGCCATAGTTTTTATATTAAAATTAGAATCTTTACATATTACAATGTTAACAATAATCTCTAATCGTAAGGCAACTAAATATATGAACATTTGTTACAAGAGATTTGTTGTAATCTTATCAAATCTTAGAGATTTGCCTTGCTTGGTCAACACGATTGTTGGGCTTTCCTTTATCGTCCCAGGCGACATCATGTGATGCGTGTACATCCTCTTGCAATCGCAACGGTTAGGGACAGACATTGAGATTGTAAACCATAGTAGCAAAACATGATGCGGCAATAGGTTTCGTAAGACTATAGGCCAACTGGTCTTTGCTTGAGAAAAATCGAACCTCGAAAGGCTTGTTTGCCACCCGGTCATGGACAAAGTGATAATCAATGTCTATATATTTCGTACAGGCATGAAAGGTTGGATTAGATGTAAGATAGGTGGCGCCAATGTTATCACAGTGGATAATAGGGGTGCGAGTAATCCGAATGCCAAGTTCAGAGAACAAAGAGATAAACCACATCAACTCAGCTGCAATGTTTGCTATAGAACGGTATTCTTCCTCGGTACTAGAACGGGAGACGGTTGGTTGCTTTTTAGAGGACCAAGAGATAAGATTATTCCCAAAGAACACACAAAAAACTTTGGTAGAACGACGATCATTCGAGCATCCTGCCCAATCAACATCAGAAAAGGCATATAGGTGATTAAAGGAGTTCTTGTGTAGCAGGAACCCGTAATGAATGGTATGTTTAAGTTAGCAGATGATATGCTTTACGGCTGCCCAATGAGAGGTGCATGGACGGTGTAAAAACTGGCACACATGGTTGACGACAAAGGCAATATTGGGCCGTGTAATGGAGAGATACTGTAAGGCTCCAACTGTGCTGCGGAATAGGGTAGGATCCTCTAATATATTTCCATAAAAAGAATCAGTTTCACCGAGGCGGACATAGGTGATATGACTAGCTTTGCGGCGAGCATGTTAGTGCGCTGAAGAATTGTATGAATGTAGTGTTGTTGGGTGAGAAAAAAGCCATTCAGAATGCCAGAGCAGTGACCCCGAGAAAATAGTGAAGGTTGCCAAGGTCACGAATAGCAAAAGTACCATGTAATTGCTTAACAAGATGAGAGATAGTAGTAGCACATGAACTTGTCACAATAATATCGTCCACATATACAAGAATATATATGTTATATTGAGTAGTGTGGAGAATAAAAAGAGAAAAGTCATATTTACTGCCTTAAAAACCAAAGAAGTGTAAATGCTTGCTGAGTCTTAAGTACCATACCCGAGGTGCCTATTTCAAATCATTTAACAATTGGTGAAGATGACACTAATGATGTGGAAGGGTTAGATTGATAAATCCGGGGGGTTGCTGCATATGGACCTCCTCCGTGAGGTGCCCATGAAGGAATGCATTCTCATATTGAGTTGAGAGATAGGCCATCCAGATGAAATGGCTAAAGATAAAATCAAGCGGATTGTTCTCGGTTTGACAATAGGGGCATAAGTATCAACATAATAAATCCTTTCGCGCTGATAAAATCCCTTGGCGACAAGGCGTGCCTTGTAGCGCTCAATTGTACCATCTGCTCGACGTTTGATTTTGAAGACCCATTTACACCCAATAATATTTTGGCGAGGCGAGAGAAGTACTAAGGATGAGGTACTATTTTGAAGTAAGGTTGTGAACTTTTCATTCATGGCTTTGCGCCACTGAAGATATTTGACGGCCTTAGTAAAGCAAGTAGATTCAATTTCAACATGACTACACCAAGCAATATAGGAACGGGGTAACGACCACTAGATTGTCCCGTCAGTAAACTGTTTGGGTATAGTAATGTTATTGCGAGCCCGTGTTTGCATAGCATGAGTACGACTACCGGGCACACAGATAATGTCAATAGTAGTGTGACTGGTCGAGGTGAGGCTGATGTCAAGATTGGGTTTATTGGTCTGAACCTGCTGGTAGGGCTCAGTTGGTGCGATGGTAGAGGGACATGGTAGTAAGGAAATCTGGTTTGATAAGTTTAAGTAGGGCCTAGGCAAGTTGTTAGGACTGAAGAAGCATATTGGTTGGGCAGGTGATGGCTAGTTTGTATGAGATGAAAAAGAGGCTATTGGGCTATGACTAGAAGGTATAGGCCGGTCCATGATAGGCAAAATAGGTGTGGCAATGCTACTGAAATGAGGTGAAGGATATGGCAATTGAAGGTTGGAAGGTAATAGGATTGGTAAGTCTTTATGGACGGGTGTAACATGCATAGTTGGATGTTGAAAGGGAAAATGAGTTTTGTTAAAGACAACGTGGCCAGCTAAGTATACGCGGCTGCACTTTGGATCGAGGCAACGGTAGCCGTGATACGATAGACCGTAACTGATTAGAACATATGTAATGGATCATTATAATTTATTTTGATTATATGGCCGAAGAAATGGCCAACAAGCACAACCAAAAGTGCGAAACATTTGATAATCCGGTGGTTTTTAGAAAAGTTTTTCAAATGGGGATTGTTGAGTGTAAAATTGGGGTAGGCATTCGATTAATGAGGTGACATACCGTAAGAAATGCATCTTCCTAATAACATATTGGAACAAAACTATTGGCAAGCAATGCTAGCCCTGTTTTGACAATATTTCGGTGTTTCTGTTCCACCACGCCATTTTGATGATGTGCGTGAGGACATGTAACATGGTGGTTAATGCCTTGACTATGTAAAAATTTATTTAAGGAACGATATTCACCGCCCCAGTCACTTTAAACTGAAATAATTTTACAATTAAGAAATCGTTCTATTAATTTTTTAAAGTGGCCAAAGATAGTAGTAACATCAGACTTACTATTTATAGGATAGAGCCATGTAAAGTGACTAAAAGCATCAACAAAAGAAACATAATATGAATTGCCAATACTAGAAACATACAGAGACGGTCTCCAAACATCGGTATAAATTAATTCTAAAGAAATGATGCTTTATAGTCCGTACTAGGAAAATGAGTGCAGTGGCTTTGGCCTTTTGACAAGAATGACACAATGAATAGTTTTTATTTTCTAAAATAGGTAAAGAAAATTGAGAAATTATTTGTTTGACAATCTAAAGAGCTGGATGTCCAAATCGGTCGTGCCATTGGTTAACCATGGCAGGAAAGTCTAGTTGTGCGACATGGGCTTCTGTTGATGTTTGCCAAGCATAAAGTCCGTTTATAGTGTGACCGCGGAGTAAAATAGTCCATGTCGTTAGATCCTTGACAAAAAATGAATTAGGTAAGAATTCAATGGAAACACGATTATTGCGAGTAAATTGGCTAACGGATGTGAGGTTTTTTCTTATATTCGGGACATGAAATAAATTATTTAATGTAAAGGAGGCATGGGGTATAGAAAGAACAATTTTACCGGTATTCGGATACTAAGATGTGTCCATGGCCAAAGAGTCGGAGGCATAAGCATTGAACCCCAAGAGTGTTAAGGAGGAGGTTTTATGATTTTAGAGGTGGTAACACTGTTTTGCGGAGTGTCCAGGTTTGTCGCATATTTGACAAATAATAGAAGGTTTAAAACTTTGACCAGTCCGGGCCTCGTTGTTGTACTATCTACCTCTATTGGTGTAGCCGACCCCTCGGGACTGATAGGGCTGGAGGGAATGACTAGGTCTGCTGCCTTGGGCTAGGCAAGTAGTCGTGCCACGGGCTGACCATGGTTAGAGTCCCAATTGGTATTACCGCCACAAACAACAATATTAGCACTAGGATTACCTAGTTTTGAGGTAGTGTTTCTCATATCCAGTCTTGCTCCAAAATCCGAAAGGTGAGCCACTGCTGCATCTAAGGACAATGGCGGTAAGTGGGTTGCAATGCTCATAACTGAGCTATCATGCTTGCTAACAAGTTCGGCAAGAAGGTAAGTAATAGCCTCGGATTCGGTTATGGGTTGACTAGCTTGAGCAAGGCGATCACGTAATTTTTTGACGATGTTGACATATTTGTTAATAGGTTGATCGCCTTTCCATAGCGTAGCAAGTTCGCATTGCATGTTGAGTATGTGAGCTTGGCTTTGAGATGCGTATAATTTCTCCAAGCAAAGCCATAGATCATGTGAAGTAGATTCATTGATCACGTAAGAAAAAATATTCTCGGTGAGTGATGAGATTATAACCGATAGGATAATTTGGTCTTAGCAGATCTAATTATCTACCAGAGGGTTGGGTAAACTGAAGGGTTGAACACGAGCCGGGCAAGGTGTAGTATCGTCAATGTATTTGAAAAGAAGTTGCCAATCGGAGTTACGGTTTGAGAGTTATGGCCAAAATACCAAACTGCTATCACAACGTCTACTGGCACATTTTCCTGAACTCTTCGAGCCCATTTTTGACTCTTCCTTGCTTCGAATTAAATTTTCCTCAAAATATAAAAGTCATAAATAAATGAAATATCTTTCCAAAATTATATCATAGACTCCAATTGGATATACGGTTTATGAGATACTATCAAATTACTGAACGGATATCATGACTACAACTTATACTTAATCGCGTTTAATATTTTCCCGAGACCAAACCACGACCACAAAAAATCATCCACTACGTCCAAACGCTACTATATGATATCTACAACTAATGACTAATATTATAACTTGTATAATTTTATTTAATAACACAAAAAGTTTACCCATAAATTTCGGGATGTTACAATATTAATTCTTTTATAAAATAATTTGCGTCTTGCATCACTACGACGGCTTAGCCCAGCCCTTTATTTATTATTATTTTTCTTTAAAGAACAACTTTTCAGCCGTGGCTTGCTCCAAAAAGCATTTGATTAAATTTCCATTGTGGTTCCCAACTTTTCATTCTCTTAAAATTTGACCCCTTGATTTGTGGATTCGCTTATTTGCGCCGTTTTAACAACTTTACACTATTTCACGAGAAAATTTCATAACTAGAGATAAGAAAGTCCAAAATTTTCACCGTTAGAACTGTTGAAAAGATAATTCAAATATCTACACATTGATACCAAGTTTGACGGGCAAATGTATTCCAATTAGCACAAAAAATTCTTTAAACACTAACCAATGGTCAATAGAGAATTTGCTTTGCCAATCTTTGTTCCAATTCAACTTAAAATTGTGCATTTTCTTCGTTTTTATCTGAAACACATAATATTTCTCGTAATATCACAATTCTTCATATATTATGCATTAATTACATTTTAAAAACATAAATGCACCATTTTAATGCCCTGAATAACTAACTTTTCAATATCAATCACCCTCCTCTAACAATAATTAGATGAATTTTAATACAAGATATACTAAAAAAAAAGGTATTTCTTTAGTTATGTATATGAAAAACTCTTTGAGTTGGTTGTAACAATTGTTTTGAATATATTTTTTTTTAAGGAAATAGTGTTACACCATTTTGAGGAATTTTGTATTGAAAATAAAGTCAATTGGTTAGTGCTGCTAGTGATGTTTTTCTTGGGTGGTTCACTTAGTGAATTATATTTATTCATTCGCTATTGATCCGATGTATTACTTCGGTGGAATGGATGAATATTTGGATTGCGAAGATTGTTGTCTCACGGGATGGTTGATAGGAATTCCACGTTCACTTATGTGGGGCCACCTTGTTAGTATTTTGGAAACAACTTTACAAGTTATTGATGCTCGTTTGATGATAACTAACTTTCCAAGTTGTTGGTGTTTGGTGACAAAAACCAACGTTTATGAGTTGTTGGTGCTTGGTTGAAAAAAACTAAGATTGCGAGTTATTGAAACTCGGTGAGAGAAAATCAATTGCCAAGTTTGTTGGTGCTTATATGAGAAAAACAAATATTGCGGCTTGATTGTATCTTAGGGATAAAAGAGCAATTGCGATACGAGTTGTTGGAAGTCGTGAGAAAAATAACTAACTTTTGAATTTGCGAGTTGTTGGAGATCGATGATAAAATAACTAATTTTGGTGATTAGTTTGGTGTCGTGATTGACACGTACCTCTCCTACTTATCAGTAGGGGGAAATTTGTTGGATATACCTATAAGCAGTGGGACTTATTTGTCTAATTTTAGAGTTTGGTGTTCTTGTTTGAAAGAAAAAAAATATTGTGCAAATTAAATTTGACTTACACTTTTTGTTGATTATTATATATATATAAATAACATGGACCAAATCTGTTATTTGTGATTAAGGGTTATTATAACCCATCATTTTTGTTCAGACTTTTCACGCCAGTTTGGAGAAAGAAGTGAAAATATAAGCATCAACATTTGATATTTCTGGAATCTCGGCAAAGATGAGTTTTGCCTCTCATGACAATTGGGAGAGACTCCCGTATTATTAGGAATTATTAATTACTAATAAAAGAAGAAAATATTTGGGAAATTTAAAGAATAAGAATTTTTTTTTAGAGAGAAACTTTTATTTTCAGAAATTGACCGTAAATATTTTTGAATTCTCCGTTAGACATCAAGATTTTTATTTGGGCATTTCTTATAGCTTTATTTTGTGGATCTACTTTTGTATTTATTTGAGATTTATATCTGTCATATATACACGATGTGATTTTAGTTGTATTATCTCTATTCATTGGTGAATTAATTTTGGAGTGTGTATAGTTCCGTGAGTTTTCCACTCCCAAAATTTGAGGGATTGTTCTACGTTATATCGTTGTGTTACTTTGAGTTTTTGTTATTTTGTTACATTTATTGTTTACGCTAGCTCGCCATATTTATACAGAATACGGGAACGATCTTGTCAAGTTTGATTTTTTCGTTGCATGTTAATCGATAAAGTTTTTTCTGTTTGGATTTGAACTGGATTGTGGGAGTAAAATATAGAAAAAAAATAAATTAATTAAATTATGCAAATCTAAAGATATGTGAAAGTGTATGCCTCCAGAATAAATTTATATTATTACTTGTGGATAAAAAAAATTCTCTTGAAAAATAAGGGAAAATTGTTAGACACACAGCATTTTGTTTTTTTCTTATCATTCGTTGTGCTGGACTGGTGTTGTTGTCTCAAGTAACTGGCATGCAAGTCAGCTTGGGCCCATTATCATTTATTTCCGAATATGATTGATTTATTATAACACATCAATCTCAATCCATATCCTGCTTTATTAATATGTGCACATGGTTCTGTTTTGTAAATTTTATAAACATTAGTTTGACTTTTCACACATAATTGAACATTACATTTTTCTGAAAGGATTTAAAATATAAATTTTAATAATTGAATATAATAAAAATATTAAATTTATTTTTATATTATATTTAAAAATATAAATTTAATATTTTTATTATATTTAAATATTAAATTATTATATTTTAAGTTTGTAAAAAGGGAGTAATATCTAATAGTTGCTAGCTTGTTGTAACCAAAGGTTTTCTTTATTCCCAACTTATAAATTTTAGTTTATGTAATTTTTTTATTTAAAATTTTAACAGTTTTGATTGTTTCGCTTTAAAGCTAAAATTGTTTGTTTTTTTAATCTAAATAAATTAAAAATTTTAGTTGAACGAATCCATTTTTTTTTATATTGAAATAAACAAATTTATCAGATGTATGAGTTGGTCTATTTGCAGTGTATGAGCGTATATTGATTCTGTCTCAGCCATTAAGCTGTTGTCATGTCACGTTCATTGATAGCACATGGCTTAGCAACATTAAATTCCACATGTTCTCAAATACTAGTAGCAATTCATAGGAAAAGATATAGAATTGGGACTTATTAATGGTTATAAATATAGGCCACACAAAATTTCTAAAAAAAATGAATAAGTATTAATTGTCCAATCCAGTGCGTATATTTACTTTTTAACGAAAAAACAAAATCGATGAGTTCATTATCATGATCAGATTAGTGATTGTTTTTAAAATATAAGTAACCAATTGTGACACTAATTAGAAATAAAAAAATTTCAGTTATTTAACAGATCCACCGGCCCACCATGACTCAAAACAACTTCAAGATAATCATTGGCCCATTTGTTGACAGGTGTCACTTTAATGGATTTTATTGCTAATATATTGCTATTACTAAATAAACAAAATACTGATTATTATAAATGTAAAATTGTAGTAATAAACGGGCTTGGTCCACATAACTCAATGTTAGGCTGATTGGTTCTATTGGATAATAAATTCATGACAAAATCAAAAAATGGATAGCAAATTCATTATAATTGGATAATAAATTAAAGCAGCTTTCAGCCTTTCACAACTTATTTTCTTGGCTCGATAGCTGTAGAATTGGTAATTTTTTTTACAGGTTATGTAGGTACAAAAAAATAATACGTTTCAAAATAAAGGAGTTAAAAGAAATAATTAATTAACTAAACAAAGAAGATTATAAAATTCAAGTAAAAAATAAAAATACAAGTGTGTCAAGAATGGGATTCGAACCCATGCCCTTTCGGACCAGTACCTGAAACTGGCGCCTTAGACCAACTCGGCCATCTTGACTTTGTGGTTGGGTTCAGAGAACTATTTATATATAATGACTACATAATGCAAGTTAACATATTGCTATATTTTGATGTTGTAGGTTCCAATTCGATCTTTTTTGCAGCATTGAACTCACATATATATAATGGTTATGAAATCTATCGTCAAGTGTTCAACCGAATGGTAATTCATAGATATTGGTTACTTATAAGATTTGTGAACTGCAATATATATGTCGTTCTAGACATACCGCATACGAGTTAATTATCAAGAGCGTTGAGTGGCGATGGTGGATTCAATAGCATTTGTCCAGATTTTAGTGTCCTAAAAATAACCAAATACCAGTTACGATAATAGGTTCCAATCACAAGAAGGCATACATTTTCTTTCCCTTTTCTTCGTTTTTTTTTTTTTTCAATTGGGGGCTAGCTTGCTTCAGACTTGATTTATTGTATGGGATATAAGTTTAATTTCTAGAATTTTCTGTACTATAATGAAAAAATAAAGATCAACTGAAAGAGCAAGGATAATGAGCCTTAATCGGATATACTTATTGCTGGTTGTTCATATTTCAGTTGTTCACAACTTGGAAAAGTTTGGTAATTGGTCAGCGTCGATGGGTTTGATTTTACGCGTTGAGCGATGGCGACTTCGAAGCTCTTCATACACGAGAAGTTGATGGGAAGTTAGTTTCCAACACATGTTTCGAGTGATAGCTTCCATCACAAGTCTTGAAAATGGAGAGCGTTTTACGCCTTGGCTTATAGTATAGGATATGTATATTTTTGTCGCTGAAGTTTGTACGCCAACTTCGTACGTCAATTATTGAAATAGATTGTTACGTCATTGATTCGTAGTCATATGCACTAATCTTTCAATTAAACATATTCACGAACTCACGAGTTTCACATGTTCTGTTTCGGAAATATTTGATTTACTTGGAATTTCTCAAGTTTTTCTTCAGATTACTAGTCTTCATCACACGAACCTTATGCGTACTTAATCTTTTAGTTCTTGCTTCTAAGATTAACTGAAAAAATGGCTCAAGAATTTCGACTCCTTGGTCCATCCAACATGCTTGTTTCCGTTGCAAATATTAAATAAGAAACTCAAATATATTGCGGTAGAAAAGATGGTAAAAATATATAGATGAGATAAAATCATAAAAGTATAATCAACACGCATGCAGGTTGCAATAGCGGAACTGTACGGTAATACTACGGACATATTTGTTCCAAATGCAAATCACAAATCACTGAACTCAGTGAGATATCAACTACTCACCCTGTAACAATATTCACCTGAATATAGCATTAATTTGTAGAGTAAGTAGTGGACATATCACTCGTATAAGGCGGCGAATCCCACTCAAGATCCGGGGAAAAACTGAAAGGAAATCCAATCGTTTGTACGTTTCTCCACTGACTATTATCATGTATGTCGTTTACGTTCCCTTTCATGTCCTCATCATCCAGAAAATCTCCCGGTAAGCCGATAGGGAAGCTGTTGAGTTGCTGATCTGGCTCATCAAATTCGATACTATTGGCGTCGATGGTATTTTTAATGGTGGGTCCCAGGTTTTCATGATGGGGAAACATGAAACCGTTGGTAACGTCGATCACTGGATTCATTACGGGTTTGTACGGAGGGATGTTTAAGCACGAGAAACCCTCAGTAGAGATGTGTTGTATGTCGTTATTGCTGAATAGTTGCATTGTCTCGGGACTAAAATGAGTAGAATAAGCACCGTGGGTGAAGATATCAGAGACTGTAGCTTCGGGTAGAGGAGAAATCCAAGAATGAGAAAGGGCTCTTTGTGCCATGGAGGTAGTTTTCTTGAATATTCTACAAATCGCCCATGAATCCTAAATTCCCAAACACGTGTAAACATTAAGATTAGCTAGATACGGGTACAAGGGACCAGATTTAATAAGTTTTCGACTTGGTTAACGCTAAAAAATGTTACACGTCGGGTCTGCTCGGCACCTACTTTTTCCTAAAGTTAGTTTGGCAACCAGTTTTTTTCACCATAAAAACCTCAAGCTTTTCTAGTTGATGAAAACCAAAGAAGCTGAAAACAGAGGCTTATTTAGATTTTTCTAGAATAAATAAAGTTTAACTAGGATTAGACAAATAATGGCAAGGCATGGTAATTAAAAAATAAATAAAATACTGCATATAAGAACACTTTCGCAAATACTAAAACTCAAAATTTCTGACCCAATATTCACTCTTGTGCCAAAACACCTTCTTCTAGTTTTATCAGAAACAAACTTTTTTCGATTGCTTATTGAAGTCCTTTTCACCAAAAAGTCGGATGCGAAAAGTTGTATTAGTTTCAATACATGCCTAACAAATTATCAAACTAATCACACCCTTCTCTGATTTCAAGTGTTCAATGCATGTATCGAAGTAATCACACCCTTCTCTGATTTCAAGTGTTCAAAGCATGTACCTCAAAGTTTGTTTGATTACAGCTTTTATGATCAAACTTTGCTTCTTTTTTTTATTTCAAAGTTGTATAATGTTTAGCTGAACAGTTTTTAAGTTGATCTTATTCACAATTTTGGTCTGAATAAATTAGAAATTTGAAGCTAGTAGCATCCAACTTTTTTCTCAGGTTGAGAAAAACTAGCTTATTTGTGTAAATGCCACAAGCAAATGAAACCTTGGCTCAAGAGTTGATTCATGAAACAAAAATCGAGAAACAAGTGAAGCTCAACTAGAAAAATAGAGCGAAATTCAAACTTACATTAGGAGGAAAGTTTTTGTCCAAAACTTTTTTAGGTGATGGCGAGTCGTTGGTTGAAGGTAGTCGGAACTCATGCATCATCCAATCAGTTTTAAGTCCTTTTGACGCCCTACCCCGGTAAAACACTAAGGATTTTTTCAAACCAATACACTTAGTCCCATCGGAGGAGTAAATTGGTCGGTCTGTTCCTGTGGCTTTCCAAAAACCAGCTCCAGTTACTCGGTTCGGTCTTGCACTGTTCCTGTATTTACGGTCCCTCGGACAGTAAAAATACCACTCTTTCTCCCCCGTAGATGCCAACTCTGGTTAATTTTTTCGAAAAATAGCAAAAAAAGGGGGGAAAAATATAATATGAGAAAATAAAAAGTAGATACATCCCACTTAAAATTTTGAACTTTTTTTAGGTGACTAAAACAAAAAAGCACAACTTAAAAGTCCGAACTCCCAAATACATGACAGCTTTTAAACAAAAAAAGCAGCAAACTTGAACTTAAAACTGATAAGGAAAACAATTTTAGGTGGCTATAAATAGGTTTTCACCTGCCAACATGTAAAATATAGAATAGAAATTTAAGCTAAAACATTACTACTATAGAAATTAAAAATAGAAAAATCCAACTATCATGCTTAAGAAAAAAAAATATTCTTACTTGGAAGATCCCAAGGGTCATATTTGTAGATATCGACTTGCTTGATGAGCTCGATTGGAAGAGCTCTCTGTTGAATCTTCCTTTTCAAGTAGAACCCAACGAGCTCCTCATCTGTCGGATGAAACCTAAACCCGGGTAATATTATATCGTCTATCTTATCGTTCTCAAACTTCTCATGATCCATATGTATCTAACTCCTAACCCGAGCTGTAAAACAGTTCCGTATTAGTAACTATATTTCACAATATCATGACTTGTTTTCAAGCTTTATATGCTTCCTCGAGAGGGGCACGTTTGGTTACGAAGCCTTAACCGACCTTTCTTTATAGAAAAAATAAATTAGAAAAAACACAAGTCAAAGATATAGACTTTGAAGGAAGCTCACTACTCCTCATAAACTGGTTTGGTTTCGATTAAGTCCAAATTTATAATCTCAAGAGACTACAAACTCAGCAGTTTATAGGGGCTGTTTTCAAATTTGAACTGTTTTCACATTTCTTATGGCCCTCATGGCTGCTTCTCCCTTGTATTTTCCTCTAATCAAGACAAACTTACGACGGAATCATGCCAAAAAAATTATTTTTATGTCGCATAATATAATAATCATAGCTGATTAAATTTAAATTTTCTTCAATTAGTATATTCCAAAGAATCAGCTCCAGTTTAAGAAATTTGAGACACACTACAACTTCCTGTGAGACCCCCTTTGGCCTTTAGATTATATCATAGATTTTTTAAGTCCTTGGATCCAAAAATGTACCCTTTTAGATATGAATACGTACTCAGTAATGATATACATATAGAAAATCATGGACAAAACTTTCTAACCCCCATATATTTATATCTAATGCGCGGATCTTTTGCTTAAAATAGATAAACGCATGTGTAAGTGTAAACAAATAGATGTTTGTACAGTTCCTATGTATAATCGTCATTGCATAAATCATTAAGTTCTTTGATACATACCTAGATATAGATAGTATAATTCATTGTGGGGATTTTGAAATAGATTAAGAAACATAAACCTATAGATATAATTCATGTTGGGGACTTTGAAACTACTAATAGATTAAAACAAAGAAACATAAACCTCTCTTTCAGGAATGATGCAATAAACTAACCGACCTAAACATAAATTTGTTAGGTTTTTAAGAACTGGTTTGTTTTTGTATCAATGGAAAAAGAGAGAGAGAGAGAAATATTTGTAATTTTTTTTTATCAGAAGTGATTTTGGCTTTTCATGTCTGGCTTCTTATATTCGTCTTGTTCTTATGTTATGTGAAATTAATATTGGAGCCTAGAAAAATTAAAAATGCTTAATAGTAGCACAATAATTAATTATTTATTTATTTATTATTATTTTTTGGGGAATTTGATAGTAACACTATAATGACCTCTAAATGAACATATATGTCCTTGTGCACAATGAGAATACACTTCCCTGTATTCACATTTGTTTTTTTTATCACCATCCGGTATCCGGAAAACATACTAGACTCCTACTAATCTGTATTAGAGCCAGGCAGGACCATAAAGGACGGTAAATTAACCGAGAAGAGACACTCATTATCTCACCTCAATGCTTAGTGTTTCACTGTATTCACATTGATACATGTAAAAGGACTTACTATGTATCTATAGGATATCGTGTGAGCGACGACATTAGTTCTCTGTCAAATCGATTATTGTTCCACAAAATCACCGTCTATATGTATGTTAAGTCGGTAAATTTACCAAAATTTAAGAAATTATCAGTTGAACAACTTATGGTTGACGGTTGGCCTAATAGCACTTAATCGACTATTTATGTACTGCTTTGCTTGCACCGTCTTTTTTTCTTTAAATCTCAATGAAAAGGAGGAAATTTAACTTACTAAATAATAGGATATGTATATGTCTTTGGGCTTATTTGGTTGTAATTTATAAGCATAAGCTTATTATTTTTTTTGCTTAGGGTTAAAGTATTTGAAAGTTGATATTTTAACATAAATGAGCTGAAAGTTTTAAGTTGAATACATCTAAATTTTTTTTAATCAGAAATAAACTTACTTGGTAACTCCTTGTGTTCATTCTTGTTGCAAATATATGTAATAATTTGAAAAAATGAAATTTTCTTGATCTAACGGATTTAACAAGAAGAGGTGAAAAGGATATGTAGAATCATTGACAAGATTCAGATTGATGGTAAAGTGGGAGGGACTAACAAATTTTTTAACTTTTCATTTGTGGTTGTCATTTTCTGTCTCTCTCCGGGTGAAATTATGGGTATAATCAGACAAAATAAGAAATTATAAAGGAAATCATTGCTATTTTGGGTCATTATAGGAATAAATATTGTACCTTATGTCAATTCTAAGAATATTTAGGGCATAAAAGTGTAAAATTTTAAAATGTAAGGGTAATATAGAGGGTTAGTTATCCATGTGGAAAAAAAATTACAAAATGAGTGGAGAAAATCCGAAGGAAATTATTACAATTTTGGAGTCAATATCGGAACAAATAGCATATTGTTATGTAAAGTTCGGGGGCAAAATGTATAAATTCTAGAAATATAAGGGTATTATAGGGAGTACTATCTACATTGAAAAAATTAACAACATGAGTGGCCCCATAAGTCATTTTACTAGTTTTGCGAAATTAAGCTATTAAGAAAAATAAAAAAAACAAATACAAAGAGCACACAGAGATTTGTTTACATTTATGTATTCTACGAGCTAACGAGCTATTTTGAATCCGTAACCTATGACGATTCGGACTTTCGAGCTCCTTTATTTGAAACTAGACATTTGCTTAAGTTTGCAATTTGTGTCTCCTAGGTTGTGAGCAAGCAATAAACCCATGAATAAATCTTGAGCCAAATACCCAACTAGGGAACTCCAAATTTAGTACTTTTCCCCAAGTTTGGCCCTTATTTGAAACCCTTTTTGACTATTACCATGACTTAGGTTTTGCAAATCAGGTTGGAAAATGGGTCAGAGTTTCATTTTCTTTTTACATTTTTGGCTGCGGTTATTACTACTGTGACAAATTAAGAAATTTTGTTTTTGTCTAGTTGCAAATCCTTTCCTTATTGTTATCCCTTAAAAACCTCAATTGTAGTTAGGTGTTAAATATAATATCAGATCGAGTAATAATAAGATGAAACCCGATTAAATACGCATTCTTTACTTACAAGCCGTTTTCTAAGGGTGAGTTTTACTCGCATGATTGTTGCAATTATAAATTTAACATAGCATCAGAGTGAAAAATACATGTTTGTTTGATTAAAATTAAAAAATATTATTAACTCCTCTCGTTTATGTGTAATTGTTGGAATACTTTCGAAAATTTGATCCGTCAATTTGATAGTTCATTTTTCTTTCCAATCGGCCTTAAAAAAAAAAAAAAAAATTGTCATTTTACCTGAAGGTATGCTTTGTATCGCACTAGTTTTGTAGTATTGGCTCTTTCTTTCCTTTTGTTAGATTATACATGCATATTGTTCATATTATCATATATCATATTAGAGTTTGCACTTAGAAGATGTACTCAAATTCATAGCTTGTTAAATATCACTAATGGCTTAAAAAAACATCTTGGGGCTGTATATACATGTATATGTACTGAATAGTTATATGCATATATGCCCTGGCACATTATGTATATATGAGGTTTTGATGTCGACTAAAATATACGTTTATTTTGTGAAACTTATGGGAGTGTAGAAATGAAACTTCATAGACAAATCCAAAACAGAGACTTCAATAACTATCTAATGACAAATATGCCAATATGATATATAATAATAACCTAAGAGTGCGAACCCTTACAAAACGTAGACATCATTTTTTTTCCCTTTTTTTTATTAGTATTTTTTTTTCAACGCATTAGAGTGCAGCCCACGCGATATTTGTTTGCGTGTATTATAAAGAATTTACAAAAATTAATATTGATTAGGATAATATTTTAAAAAATTTTGGAGAATTTTAAATTCGTAGAAATCAATTCATAAAAATATTTATTTCCTAAAAAATTTTGATTCTTATATAAAATTTTAATAATTTCTATTATGATAAGTTATTTTATATTTATGCCAAGATATATATGTATATATTGGGACTGTGCATAATTTTATAAAAAAAATAATTTTAATAATTTCTATTATATATACTAAGTTGATATATATTTATATAAATTTTATAATTTCCATTATGGTAAGTTTTATTATTTTAAAATTCTAATTTAATGAGATACGTATCAAATAATTGTACTGATAAATGTCACGATGGGAGCGAATATAATTGGAGGGGACAACTTTTATATACATTATAATGCAGCCCGCGCGATGCACAAATTGTATGAATTATGTTATTTTTTGTATCATATTAGTTTTAATTATTTTATAAAATTATTTTTGATATTTTTTTATATGGCATCTAACATTTCTTTATTTTTTTCCATTTATTTATAACTTTATATAATATTATATTTAATTAGATTTATACTGTGATCATGTTTTTACGAAAAATGATGTCTATTTAGGTTAATTTTGGGTATGCAAAAAATAATATCGATTAGGATATACTTTAAAAATTGATGGGGAATCTTAGATTCGTAGAAATTAATTTAAAAAAATATATTTATTTTCTAAAAATATTTTTATTTTTTTATATAATTTTAAAAATCTCTAATCTCTATTATAATAAGTTATCTTATATTTATGCAGAGATATAAAAATTTTAATTTTTAGATATTTATATCATTGTAAGTTGATATATGTATGTATAATTTTAATAATTAATATTGTGGTAAGTTTTATTATTTTAAAATTCTAATTTAATTAAACATGTGTCATACAATTGAACGAACAAATATAGCGATGAGAGCGAATATAGATAGATGGAACAAATTTTATAGTGCAATATTATATAAAGTAAGGTAAGAGGATAAAATATTATGAACTAAGTGACTAGTATTTTGTTAATTCTAGTCTTAATACTTGTATCAAGATATATTATTCACACCTCATCCTCTATGTAACTTTAGCTTTCTCCCAGTACTTGTTCAAAAAACATAAAATATTGGGCAATTATAAAAAACAACCCGAAGATTTTCTTTTTTGTCCGTATCATTCCCAAGATATTAAAAAATCATCAATTTGGTCATTTTGTCACATTTTGGACAAATTTACCCTTATTTTATTCAATATTCCAAGTTGCTTAGGATTAGTAATAAAATCAAATTAATTATCAAAATAAAAAAAAGAATAAAATCAAATAATATTAAAGTTTTACATATAAAATTGAATATGAGAAAAAGTAAAAAATATTAAATAATTACATGGCTAAGTTTAATTTTTCTATAATATCAAAACATAGTATACCATAGATTATGAATTTATTTAGCAATAGTAAATGCATAAAAAAAAATAACGAACTTCCTAAATTAGAATTTTGGTTGCATGATGTGTATATTTAAATTTCTTGAAAGCTAAAAAACTAAATAGAAATAGTATTTTACTTTTATCTTGGTGTTAAGTCCTTTATTCCATGACCATGCTACCTATTTTAGATACTATATTAAGCCATTTACATTTTAATTAAAATTAAAAATTTGGGACTAAATTGATAAAAATTAAAAATTTGGGACTAAATTGATAAAAAGAAAACCTTGGGGTATTTTTGATAATTGCCCTAAAATATTCTTGCATTACAATGAAGTTTTAGTTTATCATATGACAGTTTTGAAGGTTAGATATATTGTCCACAATACATGAATATTTTTGCACCATGAATGAATCGATAGTGCTTCACTGTAGTTTTGTAATTCACTTTGTTCCAAACATTATACCGTAATCAAGCCAACTGAATCGCGCTTTTGTAATCACTTTGTTCCAAACATTATTCATAGGATCTTCGCGAAAGTCCCAATCTTGCTTCGATATAAATTGTATTTTTTGGAAAGTTAAAAATTGATTAATCCAAAAACATTTACAATAAAGTATAAGGCGAACTCTGTTCAGTTAATACTCGCTTCAAAAATAGCTACAACACAACTAGCTAATAGGAATTACATAATCAATAAATATACAAAACTAGACTAGAAATACTAAAAAAAAATACATATTGAAATATGACGGTTTGATTGCAATAGTTGGGTTTGATTGCAGAAAAGGGCAAAAATCCTTATGTGAATTATTTCCCAATAATTATTAGCAGAAGGTAGATATCAGTTTGATTGTGATTTGAGAATTATAAGATTCCCTTTGCAATATCTAAGAAATGTAAGCAAATAGCAAACAGACGGCAAAGGAATAGAGTTGAGCTTAATAAATATATTTTACACGCGAACATATTGAATTATGACGGGACGGTTTAAACAAATTAATTTAAGATATTTTGTGGCTTCGTTTAATTTAGAACCCATTTTAGAAATAGGCCCAAAATCCAAATGTTTTAAACCATAGTCGCCAATCGTAATAGAAAACAAAAGCGGAAAATACATACCGAAAAAATATAGGAAAAAGGAAAAACGTGAATACGATTTTGAATTTTTTCGGAAATGGTTACATAACATGAGAAAGAGGTATGCAAAAGCCATGATTTTTTAATCCGACATTTAGATATGTAAGTATTATAATACTTGTATTTTTATATAAAAAATTCAATACTTAATATGAATAAGATAATAATAAATCAAAATAATAGAAGGAAAAAAATTATTTAATCGTAAAAGTGCTAAAAAATTAATTCTCATAATATCTTTATTAATTTTTATTTATTTTCTTAGGAAACGATAACCAATAAGTTTCCTATAATTTTTCAATCGTTTTCATTTGAGTTTCCCAATCGTTTCCCATAACGTTTTCCAATCGTTTTCTTTGAATTTTATATGTGTATCTCAAATCGTTTCCCAATTATTTCCCGATTGTTTTCTTTGCGTTTTTTTCCTAATTTTTTTTGGCATTTTGTACCTATACCGAAAACGTATTTCCGGAAAATTGTGATTCCCATCTGAAACTCACGTTTACGTTAACTATGGTTTAAACTCTAATTAACTAGATGAGTGACTTCACAAAACTGACCAATTAGAGAGAAAAAAAAATTTAAAACAGAAGTGATGGAAATATTGGATACAAAAGATTATATCACTTAAAATATCATCACTCCTGGTTGAAACTTATAAACTTCAGTTTATCAGTTTTTTTAGTTTAAAAACTAGACATTATTTGACAGGTTACCTTTTAAGTTGAAATCATTTGTTATTTTTTTGTTTAAAAACTGGACAATACTTAAAAGTTGCAACCAAACGAACCCCATAGTTGGGGACCTATTGATGCAAATGAACATAATCGCTTATAAATCGTTCGAGTTCAACTCGTAGCCACTTAGCTAATAACTCAAATAAAATTAATATTTGTTAAGTAAAGGACCCGACTAATTCCAACAATCATGGTTATACATTGGAAAGAGTTTAATTAACAGTTCTTGCAAGTTAAAAGTTGTGTTTGAAGCCTAAATTTAAGAATTTAAGTAGATGTTTTACCAGTGGGCTTTTTATCGCAATGACTTTATGGTTGTCGTACTGTATACTTTTATTATTATTATTATTATTATTATTATTATTATTATTATTATTATTATTATTATTATTTCTTTTCTAAGCATCTAGAATAATGGTAATCCAACAATAAAGACATAATAGTACCCAAAGAGCTCAATCAATATGAATGGTATCTTGCTATACTCTAATTACATTCACACTATTCACATCTAGAAAATTAAAGTTTCGTACAATGTTAATTTTACACTATGATTAACTTCTCCAAAATCAAGCTTCTAAATAAATTAATACTCCGATAAACTTGTAGGTTCCTTTCATTTGCATTGATGTATACTTTTATTGAATAATGCCTAATATTCCAATTGAAACGTCGTTTTCATTAATATGTTAAGTGCAAAATTGATAGGTGATTTATTTTGTTAATG
This sequence comes from Embelia ribes, assembly GCA_001753735.1. NCBI lineage: Eukaryota > Viridiplantae > Streptophyta > Magnoliopsida > Ericales > Primulaceae > Embelia > Embelia ribes. The sequence goes on along the minus strand of MKEJ01043353.1, from coordinate 4,861 downwards.
AGATTCGAGTCACCTTGATTGTATTAACTACGAGTGTATGACTTGGCGATGTCTTTCATTTTATTACGATATGTCTACCATGGGTAAGTTTGTGTTATCCGTGTATTCATGGATGTACTTTATTCATTAATAATATATAGGACAATCCTTTTCGTCTCTCTAAAATTTACATGGTATCAAAGCTATTATGATAAGTTTTATTGTTTTAAAATCACAATTTAACTCAGCATTGACTCTGATAACATATTAAATCTCATACACTTCCCATTAATAAGCCTATTGCTGGGAAGAAGATGAGTCATTATATAATTTATATTAACTCAAATAATTCCCGATGTGGGTTAACTTTTAACATTCATTCATATTTGTGGGCAAATCAAATCTAAAGCCTAATAAATGCTTACAAACGGATGAATTCAAATTAATAAACAACCCCTATAAATATGTTTTGAGTTCACGCCTCTAACTTTTAAATTACTCCGGTGATATGGCTGGTTAAAGCATTGAATCTAGTCATCAAATGTTACGATTTTTTTGTAATCGTTACAATATTATTCATATGTTTTAGAGTAAATTAAGTTTAACAACTCTCATTTTGACAACATTTTCACTTTGTGTTTTGTGTTAATGTTGATAAATTACATCGAAAACAGTCAAACTCAACTATCTTTTTTTAACCATTATGTTAATCTTTTTGATTACTTTGTGATCAACCTCACTACGTCTTGCAATCCAATGTTAATCTATTGACATTTAAAATTAATTGCATAATTTGACTATCCATTATTAGCTCAAGTAAAAAATATATATATATTATACAATCAATGATTGTTCCTTGCGCCAAGCATTAGTGTAAAATGAACATGACTTGTAAATGTAGGAAGAGTGAAATATTTATTAGTGAAAAAATATATATTTTTTTATTTTGACACCAATCAAAATGGAAGCAACTGTTGTGAGCCTAAATATGGGCTGCATAATTAGCACATACACAAAAGCACAGCCCATAATTTGGCCCAATTAGTACAGCTTTATTTTTTAGTGTTTTTTTTTTCTTTTTGGACTTAAGAAAATTATCCTTTTCTAAATTTACTGCTAATTACAGCAATGGTCTCATAGTTTCAATTAAAGTTCCGTCTGGTACCGTTGATTCAACTGAATCGGTCAATTTTGTGGATCCCGTATTTATTTTAGGATGAGGATCAGACAGAAACATGCTTAGTCTTAGTAGAGAAAATACACATTTTAAAGTGATACGTAATATAATTAAGAACATCCTTACCATTTTCAATACCAATATTGTTTTTTACACCCACTCGATAGGTGAGGGAGAAACATATTATATTATTTATTATCTTTTATATTTATTCTCATGTGTGGTGAATTACATTACATTATTGATATATTTAACACGCTTCCTAACACGCATAATAATGATTTACATCAATGATTTGACGTAATATCTTAATAATAATAGTAATAATAATAATATACATTTATGATATTACAACTCTCGAAATGGGATCAGTCTAAATCTTCCTAAAAAATCTATCTCGGTCTCACGTATTTATTCCTAAATGTCAAACTCTAATAAGCACCCTCACTATTACAATCACATATTTTGGAGTTCATGATTTTGTTTCCATATATATATTTATTTATTTTTATTTTTATATGGGAACTCCTTTTTTCTTCTAATTTGCAACTTTTTTATTACCTCTATTTTATGTAGGAAAAAAAAAAATAACGTGTCTGCAGCTTATGCTGAAGAGTATGAAGGTAGCAATGGAACAATTGAAGAAGAAATTGCTCAAAAGTTTAGTTTCTTTCAATTATTCTCGTAAACTTAAATTATTTTCATACTATAATCCGAAACTGGCATTTTTGCATAGTGTTAATGAACATGACTTTTTTTTTGTATGTTGAAACTTTAAATAAGGATAATGGTTTATGTACTTCCGCTTTTTATTAACTTGATGCTCCGTTTCTCATTAGAATTCAATGAAACTTGTAGCGTTGGTCAATGTTTTGGCTGCATATATACCCCAAGTTAGGTCATATAAGATATTACAACATCATCGAATATTGATATCAACATTTTAGTTTAGAAATCGTTTTTACGTCTATGAATGGCAAGGTTTACACGATGAAACTTACATCTTTATATATATATATATATATGAATAGCGGCAAAGATTAGCGGCGATTCGAGTCAGTTGGAATTCGACGACAGAGGAAAAGATTATCAGCAGCTATTTGGGGCTTAAACGACGAGGCGGACGAGGCTCTACTGCAGCTATAGATGGGTCTGCTCCCGTAGATGGGTTAAGAACAAAAGAGAGAGAGAGGGGGGGCAACGTGATTGGGAGGAAAGAGATGCTAATTTTGTGATATATCTCAGTCATTCGATTATTTTAGATCTAAATGCCTAAAAAATGTGTGAAATATTTTGTGGTGAATTTTGTACCACGAGGGCTCCCATGTATATATATATATATGCTTTAATTGTTAATGCATAATAATTGTGGGATAGGGTGAATGATAAAAACAATCCACATAGTTAACAAAATATTATATTTACTTCGCCATGGTCCAAAATTGAAGCACTAACAGTCCGAAGAAAAATGTCAAAATTTTGGCCCCCAAGTTTAAAATGTTAACGAACTAAATTTAGGACATTCAAAAATAAATGATTATAAAATGACTAATTTGCCCCAAAATGATTTACAACTGGGATCGCTGATATATTTTTAATCATTTTGGTTATTCTGTAATTAGCTTCGTGGTATATGATTACAATTAAACCAACACCTTAGCACTATAGATTTTTTTAATTACGGAATATTTTATTTGGACAGATATTTTAATCACGGATTATTTTATTTGGCCTCCACTACATTATATGATATCCCAATGCCATATATGGCCACTCAAAAGCTGGTACGTCACGTGTCCTCAATCCGGTATCCTAAGTTAGCACTTAGCATTAATACATTTGTTAATTTATAAAGTTGCAACTAATATGTGGCCCAATAAATTATCGAGAACTTGTCAACACTAGGCCACGTACACACAACCTCTTCCTAATAATGCACGTTTCGTGACAATCGGGACTTGTCTATTCGTTGCTTGTAAATTTATAATTTTTTTAAAAAAAGTTATATAATATTTAGTTAATCAATTTTAAATTAAAAAAATTTTAATTGTTATTTTGATTTAAATAAATTAGACCAATAAGGACTTGTTTATTCGTTGCTTGTGAACTTTTAATTTTCTAACTTATTTTTTCTTAAAACTTGGATAATATTTAGTTGTTTAGTTTTTAAGAAAATTTTAATTATTATTCTGGTCTAAATAATTTAATTCCTTAAAAACTATCCCCAAACCCAAACAAAAATGCAAAATGTATTTGGATCACTGATTTTTGAATCAGCGACTGAGATTAGGTAAATCGGTCCCATACAAAATTTAAAATTAAAAAAATCTATCTAATCTCGATCAATCAGTTGGATATAAACCGCCAATCAATCAGCTACCGCTCTTATCCATACCAAACCCTACGAGTGAGTATGTTACAAATGACGTGGCATAATTTCCAAGATTCCGGCTTAGCGGCAAACTGCTGAGACCTTCTCTCCAATACAATGACCACAAATTACAAATCTGGTCCACACCCAACCGACACGTGTCAAAAAAGCCACGTGTCCCAGTCGTAAGCCAGGTGGCACATTGCACACCTCAGCGCAACAGATCACCCCCTCTTTCGCCTATATAAGTAAGAAGGAACAATCTCATTGACACCACCACTGTATGTCACATGATTGATTATTCATCATGGTGCAATCCGGTTCGGATTTCGGGAACGTCTCGCCGAAAGTTGGGGAATATTTCGGCGAGAGCGAGCGGAAGATGGCTCGACGGAGGCGGAATAGGAAGATGAAGGTGATGTCCGTGGTACACAGCCAGATTCTGAGGATTAGAGAGGAAGATTCTAAAAATCTCGGACAGTCTATTTTGTTCGACTTGAATAAAGTCCAACATCATCAAATGAATGTCAATTTGAGCATGAATATGGATGTGGTGTTTTTCTCGAGGCCCGTCTTGCCTGCTTCGCCTCTAAGCGGAAAAATGGAGATCAAAACGGCTCATTGATCGAATCATGGTTCGTCTTGTATCCTCCTCCTTGTTAATTTTTATTATTATTGTACGTTGTTCTTATGATTTAAATTAAATATTCGTTCCCAAATGGCTCGTTTCTAAACCTTTTAAAAATAAATACAATTGAAGGGATGAGATCTATTCGTCCCTAACATATAGATAAATCATATCGTTTGATTTATCGTATAACTAAATTATCTTTGATTAGCTTGTGTATTAAATTGAATCATTAGTTGAATATTATCGAATTCACTAATCTATTGGGCAGCAAAAATTCAATTAGTATTGATTGATTTATTCAAGAACGTCATGAATTAGTTTCGTTGCACATATAATGAACGTATTTAACTCGATCCTCGGGCTATTACTAAAATACCCAATTCAATTACACACTTGTTCACAAATCATGTTCCAACTTATGCCTAAAAATTATTATATTATTCTAATAGTACGCTTCGATTATAATGTGCACTCTTTCTAACTCGCTTTTTATTTCATCTAATTTCTTTTGCAGGGCTATTTTGAAATTTTAGTGTTGGATTTGCAGAGATCGTGATAATGGATAATTTTAGCGTAGCTCAGAGTTTTGATAGATCTTCGTTAGCTTTCCTTCTCCTTTTCTCGTAGTAGCAAGATTGATGATACAAACATGCAGTAAGCGTTAATCCGAAGTACTACTCATGGTGCTATACTATCTTCTTCT
>MKEJ01043347.1:0-16079 GCA_001753735.1 Embelia ribes | reverse complement strand
CAACCATTATCCACAATACTGCATTAAAATATCTACCGAATGCATTATGTATGCAATACATCATATATGAATATTTGTATATCCGCGACCAATTTCCTTTTAGGTTAGATCATCCGAATAACGATATTATTAATTAAACAAATAAATAAAATAAATATTTTCCAAATATAAAGAACGTGATAATTTTCCTTGACCTGTGTAGATTTGGAGGCAACCAAAAATGAAGGTTGGAAACAAAATTATGACCATGATAAAAGATAATGCTTGGAGCATCCGTATGAATTTTTCAATCACCTAGGCATATTTGGGGTTCAGTGTGTCTGGTTTAGGACAAAAAAATAGAAACACAACCACTTAATAATGTGTGATTTGATTTGATTTGATTCAATTTCCATTAAAAAGCAAAATCGAACCAAACTAAATCAAACCAAGCCAATTTTTATTGGGTTGGCTCAGGCTTAGTAGTTTTGAATCAACAAAACATTTAACAAGACAACAATTAGTTCAACAACATAATTACAAGAGTAAACTTGAAAATATAGAATGATTACATACCACCAAAATAAAGGAAAAAATATAACATTGTATTCTTCCTTCTATCAAAATAAAAAATAAAAAATGAAGCTTTTAACTTGGAAATTAATTAATTTTGACCAAAAATGTAATTTAAGTAACAGAAAAAGTACGAAAAGTAGATTAGCAAAATTGAAAAAAATTGTGGCACATATCAATTAATCTTTTCTCTCCCCACTCTAAAAAGAGAATTCCCCATATTTGTTTCCTTCCTTTTTTTTTTAATCTCAAAATTACCCCTCGTAAAATTTTGAAATTACATCCTTGAGAAATTGTCATGACTAATATCACAATTTCCATAACTTAAACTGGCCAATTAATTTCATCATTAAATTGTAAAAAAAGTATTAAATTACATATGCAATGCATTCTTTCTATCAGGCGTTTAATTTTTTACTTACAATGGCTCCATAAATTTTTCATAACAACCCCCCCCCCGCACCCCTCATAATCCATCCTATCAGGTGTATTTTAGTTTTAACTCCCCATTTCACAAGCCTAAATTCTAGAATTCTAAATATTATTTTTAATTAACTTTACCATTTTCTTGATCATTAATATTCAATAAAAATCAAATTGATGTTACGAAGAAACCAAATGAAAGGCAAATTTGGAAGAAAAGGGTATGAAAAATTTGGCGGAGTTGTAACTTTTTATAGAGTAGTTAGATTTCATATTTAAAGGTTGTACTATTTCCGCATGAAAAATTGAGTTCTTATTAATTTCATCAATGATCAAATCCACAATCATGAACATAAATTATATTCATTTATTAAAACTTTTGTGATTAGAAATTTCATGAATAAATAATGAGCGATCATTTTCCTTTTTATATTTATTTATTATTTTATTTTCACATGAAGTTTGTTCAAACAATTGAATATAGAATAAACAGCCAAAGGAAAGAAAAAAGGATGCAAACTTGTATGGCGCAATGTTTAATATGTGACAGGTTTTTAATTTATTTTCATATTTGCATGTATAAAATAACATATAAAAAAATATACTCTTATTTGTATTACTTGATTTAGTACAATGCAAAACAACCAACTAAATGGTTTAAAGGTAAAATTGTAAAAGTAAAAAACTCTTCCCTAATATTTTATTTCCGCGTGAAAGATGAAGTTTTTCAAAATTGCGTGGCCAAATGATTTTCAAAAAACTTATTCATACTTCATTTTTCTAAATGAGGATGAGTTTGTTGGTGATAAATAGATATTAAAAAAAATAATAACATAATTTGAATTGGATGAGATGGTAAATTTTATTGCAAGAAGCAGCAGTAAAAAACTGGATCAATTTCTTTTTCAAGCTCATTTGCTAATAAGTTTTATCAACATGGTCACTGAGTAATATAAATAATTAATATTTTTTTCGATAAATAATGTTTGTCACCGAATTGTTGTGCATGACATTCTACATTTTTCTACTTAAATCCTTCTTGTATTTATTTTGAACTAGCCAAGTAATAAAATTATTAGAAACATCCACATATTCGCCCTGCATGAAAAAAAGATCACGTACATCGCATATGGAATTCATCAAGTATTAATACAATTATAAATTATTCGAGCTACTTACAAATTCAAACGAGTTGAGTATCTTAATATTTAAACTAGATTTGAATCCGAATCAAATAAAAAACATATTCGAACTCGACTCGTTTAGTACTCGAGTCAAGCTGGTGATTCCATTTCTCAAATTTTCTAATTTACTCTGAGCAATATTTAAATTGAGCAACTCGAGTAGCAGCATCCTTGATTTCCCACTTCTGGTTATGTTACATTTTTAGTTCAATACTGACGTCAAGCTAGATCAACTAGTAAAAAATGGCTTTGTCCATCTTAGGAGCATTCTCGTCTATTTTTCTTATTTAATTTTAAAAATTTATTTTTCAGACAAAAAAAAATTTATGATGCTAGATTTTCTAAAATTTCATTTCTATACATAAAAAAAGTTTAATATATAAAAATCATAAATTATGAAAAATTATTTTTCAATATATTGAAGTATTTATTTTATTTTGGTGTAAAAAATAATTTTTTTATAGCGAAATTGTGAATATAAAATTTTCAATAGAAAAAGTTAATGTCAAATTTTCAGAAAATTTTATGAAGATAAAAATACTGATGTGAAAAAAATTTCCCTCAATATATCATTTGAAAAATTAAAAGAGGAGAACCTCTGTAGAAATAATACTCTAATAATTCAAATGTTGGATTCCCACTTGGCTACTCTTTCAAATAATTAATAAAAGAATTCAATAAACAACAAAATATTAAAATCAGAAAACAGATGGAATCTCCTACCAACAACGGCAACCGCGACCTAGCAACCCACCAATTCCAAAAACACTCTGCCCAAAACGGATGATCTAACTTTTCAATAAAAAGGATTAACTCAATATACACTTTTTCTTCTAAGTTTATCCTTCGTCTTATTTCTTTGTAACAAAAGTTATTATACCCAAAATTATAAACTAATTAATTATTGTATTTTAAAATATTTAGATTAATAATTATCAAAACCAAAATTTAATCAATTTAAAATAAAAATATCAAAACTTAAGGAATTATAATTTACAATTGCTTGTATATTTACCAAATTTAATAAAATATTTAAATATTATATTAATTGTCCAGAATACAAATTAGTGCCGCAAGTTCACGGAGGTATCTCAAATTTTCTATATGATACATACTTAAAATTCAGATAGATGATAATAATAACACTTCTATTTTTATTCAAAATTATTCCAAATAATTTTTTAGTTTTTACTCTTGTGTTAATGTGTAATATTTTATTAAATAATAAATTTATGAATCACGTATAAAGTACATGTACTTTAAAGGATGTTCACCCCTTTTTGTTTCATACATTTTTTATACCAAAAATATCCTTAATTTTTAAGAAAGACCCCAGGGTTAAACGTAAAATAGTACTAATTATATTCGGTTTGTTGGTAATACGGTCTAAGAATATCCCTGGGAAATAAATCCCTGAATTCATGTGTGCTATATTAAGAATTGAAAATAAGCATAAATATGCAACTGAAATCTAGCTCCATAATTCTCTATCAAATCCTGTCTCCCTTGCTTTAAGGAAACAATCGTATATATTTATTTCTTTAGATATATTTCCAACACCATTAAAGATAGGTAAGTTTCATTTTCTATAAGTTATTTGTATTTTTCTATGAATTTGTTGTGTGTGCAAATGATTCATGGATAACTGCTATTCCTTTTTAGGTTAATATAGCAACATATTTATAAAACAAAAAAAAAAAAACAAATTTGTATAAATGGGTTATATTTTGACTTTTAATTTTCCAATATAATTTGGTCTTGGTTCGGTCTTTTAAAATTATTTCGAGCTATTTGGTTATTGGAATTCTATCCACTTCATGAGCGGAAGAGTACATAAGATTATAAACGAAAAATAAAATTTATATTTGTTCACCACTGTAACTTGTTATCGCCCTCATCCATAAAGAAATAATTAAAAAATTATTGAACAAATAATTTACCTGTCGTGGCACACAGGTTTTCTGTATAAAAGGTTGATGGTGAATAATGAAGTGGGTAGGTTTAGAGTTTGATTAGTGGTGTATTCAGTTTCCTTAAATGACTAAGCTGTTTTTGATTAAATTTGTGGTCAATGTCACTTGAGCTGTACACGTAATGTGCTTTTATTAGTTTTTTTAATGGAGTTGTACAGATATTAAAAAAATAAAATTTTAAAAATAAGATAGTATTAGTGGTTGATTATAGATTTTGAAAGAGCATAACAATTCTGTAATATATAAATTTTTAATAATACGAGTGACCAAACAATAGGATTTTATAAAAATATGAGTATACATTGTAGGTAATTTTACGTGTATTGCACGTGAAATCACCACTAGCATATATAAAAGAGTGTATCATGTGCTACATACGGGTAATGTTAAGGACTATTTTATGTTATAATTTATTGATTTTATTTATTTATATATTTATTTATTTATTTATTGCTAATTTTTGAATGTATAAATTGATGATTGCCTTGATGCTAAATTTGATTATTGAAATTAGGATCTTATCTTAAATATTAAGATTTTGATGTTGTAATAATATGTATTAAAATCTATTTATAGTTGAAATTTTTGTATTTTTTCCAGAGTTTTTTAGTCCAAAAAAACTATATATATATATATATATATAAAATTACTACCTAACAAATTATTAATTTGCAAAATTGAACACAAATCGTAACAATTAAAACAATGTAAATTAAGATAATAAAAGTATACACCACATCCATTAGTTATTACCATTAATTAGTCTCTGTTCGTATTGAAATCAAATTGAATTGCAACTATATTGTACGAGCTTTCGCGTCTCAAAACTGTCCCCTGAGGAAAGCAACAGCCACATATGCATATGATGTGATGTTTCTCTATTCAAATGGAGAAAATATTAACGCATAAATATAATTAAAGGCCAGGTAATTTTCTTTCACTATCTCTTTTTATATATTCCTAAGCATTGGTATTCCAAAATGGCACCTGCTATTTTTCTTTTTTAAGAAAGGAAAACATATTCCTTTGGAGTCCGGATACACTACTCCTTTCTTTGAACCTCTTTTATACTTTCTTAATATTTTTTTTATCTAAAATATTAAATAAATTAATTTAATAAATGCAAAATTACTTGTAAGACTATTACACATATTCTAAATATGAAAACACAATATTTAACAGTGTTATTATACAATTCTTTACATTTTTAAACTTTTAGTTTTGTTGAGTATAAAAATGAGAATTGAAGGTGTATCGCCTATATATTTACAGCAACGATAACAATATCAAATGCCAAAATCCACTACTAATCATAAAAAAGGTTACATCAATTTCCTTATGAAAACATGAACAAATTAACCTTCGGCCTTATTATCACGTTTTGGCCTATTATTGAAAGGAAATACATCCAAAAAATATAGTATTGACCAATGGCCTACATCAGTCTCAATTTGGCTTAAAAATAACAAATAAAAACATATGAAGATAAAAGAACTCCTTAGGCCTCCTTATTCTCGAACGATTATCAACCTAGATCTGCTTCCCACTATCCACCCTACCTGATTTTGCTTAGCGTTTTGTGTAAAAATAATGGTTGAAAGACCAACTAAACAGGTACGAGTCAATAATGTGTCCAATAGGAATAAAATAACAACTATGCAACTACAACATGAATCGTAAGCATGTAATCATAATAATATATAGCAAATCCTCAACTAAATTAGTTTACAAAGATCTACATGAAATGTAAATATCGGCATATACTGCCGACTAACGACCCGGGTACTGTCTTCCGAGGCTTTACGCATAAAGATTTTACAAGTTACCGACTTGGAACCCATAAAAGCAAAGTCATCGGAATTGACATGTACTCCCTAATAACTTTGTATCGTCTAATGGCCTCGAAATAAACGTACTCCCATGCTATAGGAAAACATCCATATATTGGTCATGCAATAAACGTACTCATATGCCATGGTCATGGAATAAATGTACTCTCGTGCACTAGTGTGATATTCATACCACATTATCTATCATCTCGACTCAAATCCGTCTACGACCCATCCCAATACTTCATTATTATTTTTATTCATAGCATTATTCGGATTATATGCCATTTTATATGAATCTTGATCATTCATCCATTTTATGACTCAATGTAAACAACTTAGTCAAATAGGAAATCTCATTCGGACGAAACCAATCTTGTTCGGATGAAAGGGTGACTCGTCCAGACCAAAGCTATTTCATTTGGATGAGAATTGCTTCGCCTAAAATACAAATTTCATCTTCGAAATCTTATCAAACACCCTTTCAAAATATGCCAACAACTCCAAAATCCTCCTACTTATACATCAAAACTAGTAAAACTTTAAGTTTTACTATAATTGAATCATTAAGCTGCCACATACCTTATCAAACGACGATGAATTTGCCCGAATAAACTCCTACACCAAACCCATGAGAACACACCAACCAATCTCACGAAACCTCCCAATGACGGAAAAGATGAGACGAGTCCAAATCCGTTCATTGATCGTTGATTGGATTATTTCTCCTATCAAGTTTTACAATTTACCTTTTGGGGTATTATAATTTTAGTATCGGTAATTTACAGGGCCTCACAATCCTCCCCCCGAAGAAATAAACTTCGTCCTCGAAGTTTCACCATACTTAGAAATAACTCCTAGCACATACATCGAGCCTTTCATAATAACCTCCATCTATACCTTACTCATCTTTATCTTACATATCTCTGATACATCTGCATATAGCCAAACATTCACAACGGATTTAACAATACCTTTTTATGCAATTTTCATCATTCCATAGACACTCAACGGGAGTCCTGATTGTCAACAATTTTTAGAAGGTACTGGCATTACCTATTTGTCTGTAATGTATACTCAGTCTTCTTTCATCATCACTATTTGGTTTACATACATATCGATTCATAGAAATCTAATTCATCAAGCACTCAATATCTTAACACAGAGCATACATCCCCAAAACCCCTCTATCACACCCGCACTAGAAATTTATAAGGACATCCCCAATGCCACCTTCAACGCCAGTCTCTACTAATTGCATACCGCTTAACATACATATAGGCTTTTCGGAACACCATTCTCATCCAACTACAAACACGTATTAGACTCAACAACCACCACACACGATGGTCACAATAAACTTAACCCTGCCACTTAAATGACCGCATAGATAACACAAATTTCCAACACCGTCACTATCGATAATGTACGGCAACACTAACATGTGTATATATCTAGTCCGACTAACGGCAATCCACTATTCAACAAGATTACCAAAATTACGCAACCTAGATGACACGTCTAATAAATTCGTATAATCATCACACTAAACCTCAGAATAAGCATGCTTCTTAGGCCTGACGCAATTACATCAAACCTTGGAATGAACATACTCCCAAGGTTTACCTCCATCGCGACAATCCTTTCAACAATAGCGTAACATCCTATCAACCACAATACATCCTCGCATTAACAACCATGCATTATCGTTTTGTAGCAGTATGATACTACATTGACTACCACTACAACTACAACATTCCCATCACTATTTCTTGTTTATTCAACTAAATAAATTCCTGGACATCTCCATTAACTACCTATTCAAAATGTATCGTTACCCCCCTCTTGGTTAAGGAATAGTCGAGTTGACTAACAATAAACCTCCGAATACATCTCGGCACGATAAAACCTATATGACATTAGTTGACTATTTTTATAGACATAGATTAAATGATTTGAGCATGTTAAAATCATCTCTGATCCCTAATTGACACCTCTTATCGTAATATGGATCGTACTGCTTATCCACAACTAATGTTCCCACAATACTCAACCAACACCCTTGGTATGATATAGATGAACACACACCACCATAACAAGGCCTCCCATGACGTCCACCCGATAATCTCGACACACTACTTCATCACTTGTGTACGCTTGATTCATCCTTACTATGTCACGACATTACATGACATCTAATCATTAATGTCTTAACACACGTACCAGCACTATCTGTAACCAATGTCCCTTACCCAACGATTCTATCCCAGTCTATTCTCCGCACGCCTACTCTGCCTCTTGTATTCAAGTAGACTACCATACATCAAAATCTCATAGAATACAACAGTCCTATCTTTAAACTTCATAGGATCTTTTGGTCAGTTTTATCTTATCTTCATAGACAATTCCTACTCGGCATACATTCCATGCTACAACTCCGCATTTTCACTTTTCGCTACCTTATCAACGATTCTCGAGATACTAACTCTTCACCTTGTCACAACATCTTTAAAAGTTTGGCATTGTCACACCACACCCTATACTCTCTTTTTCACATTCCTCGCACTCTTCGTTACTATGCATGTTGTAATCCTCTTACTACCTCGTACATCTTACACGTCTCTGCAACTTTTCAACTAATTAATTCGCAATCCCGAATGCCTTCCACTCGGATCTTGCAACCCAACAGAAGCCTAAAGATATTCACCAATCATCCTATTTCATCTACAGGTCCATGTTCTACTATCGGTGCCCTACCCTCATTTCAAAATTTGTTTATTAACCTTGACTGCACGATCTTATACCTATCATTTACATTATCGTTTCAATCCGCTACTAAGCCTTATGCTCATTTCCATCAGTTGATAACCTTCAACTTTACTTATCTTGCATCACCAAACATTTCTATTTTAAACTTCGCTACCTATCAGTATACAACCCTTTGAGTCCAGTATTTGTTCATACAGTCATTACACTATCCGAACATTATACCAATTCGACTCACTACTTTAGTCCATCCCTGACTACTTTAATTCTATCTTATTTTAGGTCGTTATCCTCAACTCTTCACAACTCAGCTTTATACTAGTTCTTCTTGACTCCTCAATAACTCAACTTTACATGGTCTCTACCACGATCACTTTGGTTACTACTCACGCTACGACCACATCCATCACATCCAATTACTATGGAATTAGTCCATAGGAAACAATTAAAATCAATCACATGTTCGCATTAGATGAAGTAAGAAAACTATATTTGTAAATCCCAAATAGCTTGTTGTTAACTTCGTCCAATAATAAAGATCTGAGTTGAGCCTACAGGGTGTCCCATATCTATCCATCACAGAGCTAAGCGTCGACATCTATCACAATAGAACATTCAAGTCAAACAAGACACATCCAAGGCAGTCAAGTCCTTAGATGCCTACCTCAACCTTCTAGACAAAATTCACTCAAGATATCCTACCAACATACCAAATAAACTATAGTTCCCAAGGTTATTGTATAACTTGAGCTTTGATGCCAACTCGTAATGCCCATGGATTTACAACAACGAGAATGAAATCAAATACCAAAATCCATCACTAATCATAAAAGAGTTTACATCGATTTCCTCATGAAAACATAAACAAATTAAGCTTCGACCTTACTTTCATATTTTGGCCTATTATTGAAAGAGAATACATCCAAAAACCATAGTATTAACTAATGGCCTATATCCGTCTCAACTCAGTCTAAAAACAACAAATAAAAACATATGAAGATAAATGAACTTCTTAGGCCCCGTCATCTTCGAGTGAGCATCAACTTAGACCTGTTTCCCATGGTCCACCCCCACCTGATTCTGATTGGTGTTTTATGTAAAAATAATGGTTGAAAGATCAACCAAATTAGCATGGGTTAGCAATGAGTTCAATAGGAATAAAACGACAGGTTTGCAATTACAACATGAATTATAAGCGTGTAATCATGATAATATATATCAAATCCTCAACCAAATTAGTTTACAAAGATTCAAATGAAATGTAAACATTGACATATATTACCAACTAACAACTCGGGCACCGTCTCCCAAGGCTTTACGCATAAAGACTTTGTGATTAACAACTTGAAACCCGTAGAAGAAAAGTCATTGGAATCAACATGTACTCCCGAATAAGTTTGTATCGTCTAATGGCCTTTGAATAAACGTACTCTCGTGCCATAGTAAAACGTCCATACATTCGTCATGGAGTAAATGTACTCCCATGCCCTAGTGTGATATTCACACCATATTATATACCATCTTGACTAAAATACGTCTACAATCGGTCCCATCACTTCATTATCATCTTTATTCATAGTATTATTTAGTTTATTGCCATTTTACATGAATCTTGATTATTCGTCTATTTTATAACTCAATATAAACAACTTAGCCAAACAGGAAATCTCGTCCGGACGAAACCAATCTCGTCCGGACCAGAGCCATTTTGCTCGGACCAGAACTGATTCACCCAAAACACGAATTTTATCTTTGAAATCCGATCAAACACCCTTCTAAACACGACAAAAACATGCTAACAACTACAAAATCTTCTTACCTATACGTCTAAACTACCAAAACTTCAAGTTTTATTGCTATTGAATCATTAAGCCACCACATATCTTATCAAATGATGATGCTTTTTCCCCGACAAATTCGTACATCAAACCCAAGAGAACACATCATCCGATCCCACGAAACCTCACAACAATGGGAAAGACGAGACGAGTCCAAATCTATTCATTGATCATTGATTGGATTGTTTCTACTATCAAATTTTATGGATTGGCTCCAAGAGCTTTCCTATCTTCTGTCTCTCTCTTTGTGTGATGAATAAAGGAGAATGTACGTGGGAATGAGAGGAGATGGAGAGTTCATTTTCAATTTACCTTTAGGGATATTACAATTTTAGTTCCTGTAATTTACAGAACTTGCAGAAAGTTACATTATTTTGTAATGTAAAATTTCCTATTTACAAGAAGTGGATTGGTCTTACAAGTTATTTTATATTTAGTAAGCTAATTTATTTGGTCTTTTAGATTAAAAAATTATGAAAGGGAGCATAAAGAAAGGGTAGATGCTTATTTTCTTCTGGTTTCTTCTTTATCCATATGGGTCGCTGTGGAAGCCAGCCACTCAAATACTACATAAAAGATTCATTCTTATACAAAAACATAAATTAAGCATTTTACAAGTTAGTGCATAATAAATAATTAATATTGAAAAGCTCAAAACCAAACACCTTTCGTCAGCAAACATTTGTCATAAAATCCAAGCTAATTTTTCAACTGAATTTTTTTACTATTTTAATTTAAAAAATATATATTTATTTAGTTGGATGGATCCATCAAGATTTTCCTTCGTCCAAAGAAAACCAAACAAATAAACATATAGATCAATAAGTTGAAAGGTCACGATAAAGAATCTATGTAGTTCACGCGTAATTAGAAGTCGCACTTCAAAAAAAAAATAAAGTTGGTTATCATAAAATATTAAGAAAACAAAGTCAGACAGAACCTTTCACTTTCCTAATTTTACACGAAAATTGTTAGGTGATGGTTACCGACTACTTCTTTTGACAAGTGCTCCACTCAGTTCACCTTTCTCGTACTATGTATATAAAAGATCATATAATACATTAACTCAATCGTTTTCATTTAACTCAATCGTTTTCTAAATTCAATTTATCTCATTAAAAATGTGAGACATTTACATGAATCACGGATGATATAATCAATGAGGTAAACTTATAGGAATACAACGCTACTCTACAGTAATTACTTGTGAAGATAGAGTAACTTTTTTATTCCGAGGGTGTAAGCCAAATTTGGTGCCTAAATCAATATTCATTTAGAATCTTCTTTAAAAGTATGAATACTTTGCATTAAATTTTCTCTTTAGTTCGAAAAAAATTATTAGTAAGATAGCTTGAACAAAAATGGAGACTTCAGAGAACGAATTTCTTTCTTCTTCCTCATAGATTCACAGCCGGGCTTACAAGTCGGAAAATGAAACGAGAAGTTTGAGTTTTTGATGTTAACAAAGAGAGAGTTTGTTACGAAGTAAATATCGTTAAACTGGAAAAGATTTTTATTCTTAAAATTTAGTTCTAAAATCAATTATGGAACACATTTTGAAAAATGAGCCTTTTATTAGTTTTTTAAAATAATAATTAAATTATTGGATTAAATGTCTAAGCCTCGTTAAAAAATAATATTTTCAAAAATATTATTTTCATTCTAATATTTGTTATTTTATTTTCCTATACATATATACATATATTAAAATTTTAATAATTTTGGGATCCCAATCAAGGGGTCTAAGGAAATGGCATTACAAGGCTACCAGAAGAGTCGGTCCTGAATATATGTTCGTAAGGGTGGCAGCGAGTAAGACTACTTGATTAATATATAAATTTGTATAAATAAGAGTATTAACCTTAAATAAAAGCTAAATTTATTTGACATTTGATGCATGTTTCACATTTTATTTCGATATCATTGTTTTCCGTATTCATATCAGGAAATTGATGTCAATAAAGCTGAGATAGTTGCTACTATGATTTGTCAAAAGCTTGTAATCAGAAAATGCATCTGATACTCAAATTCGAAGTCAAAAAGATAGACAAAGTGTTGGAATTGGGAAAGTATTGAAACAAGGCAAATTGCCCTATTGTTGCATAGTTGGATACTTCGATCGATCGAAGTAGCTAGAACAAAGTTATAATTAAGGGCTAACAACTATTTCTTTGGTCACATATCATTCTTCCTATTCAAACCAAATCACTCCGATCTAACACCTTTGAGACTCAACCAAGTCTTGATTGGTAAAGAAAGTTGGGGTTGATGGGAGATTAGTGGTTAGTAATTTATGCAAAACCACACTCAAGCTTAATTACAAGGGAGAATTTTTGGTCTTGCTCAAGACACTTCATACTTATATTATTTTTAGTTTTTCTTCTTCTCACACTAGATTTTCTTTCTTCTTCTTCCTTCTACTTCTTCATCTTATTTTTAATTTATTTTTGTTATTTTGGGATTGAAGATCGAGTTGTAGAAAGCATTTGATTATCATTTTGGTAAAACTTTCATTTCCACATGTTGTAATTTCACTTCATTTTGGCAAGAGCTGTAAGTATTACTTTATTGTTAACTAAGGTGTTTAATTTCAATCTTAATTATTGTTTTGGTTAATTTCAAGCTTTGTTATAATTATTGTTTAAGATTAGTGTTAATTTTAGTATAATTATTGTGTTAAATATATCAAAATATTTACATCTTTTTGCCTTATATTTCAAGTTAATATATTTATTTTCAGTATGTTAGGCTAGTCGTAATCTTACCTTAAGGATAAAAATAGGTTAGTCGAAACCCCCGAATGATGAGTTTGATTTTCCTAAATCTTAATATGCAAAATTTAATTTTTTAGAAAATCGAAGATTTTTCAAACCCGTCGGAAGTAAATTTGAAATCATCTAGGCGTAGTTATAGTGATTGACAACCTACAAATGACACATTAGGTCGAGATAAATCAGATAATAAATGGCCATGATTTTCTTACCAAATTTAACCGAAACTCATCATGTAAGGGAATTCGGGGAGAAAGTAACCTATCGGATCCTCCAACAGATGCAAGACTTTAATTGTTATTGTTATTGTCTTTATTAGTTACATTGCACTTTAGTTGTAGTAAAAAAAAAAACTGCTCTCGTTTCGGAAATTCCCAGGAGAAAGTAGAAGTAGGTGTAAAGTAATCAATTCATAATTGACAATGAATTCTGATATTAGAATGATTCGATTCAAGTGTTCCTAGGATTTATGTTAAGCTTAGGAGTTCTCGAGAGATTCGATACTCAGTTTCTTTCCAAGAAAACTACGATATTCTTTAGTGCACTTGCTAAGCTCTGAATTCTGCACATTCAAGGTTTAGTCAAGTTTTTGGTACCATTGTCGGAGACTCCCCTCGTAACGGAGTACTGAGAACGTTCGAATCACCAATCTTGCTGTTGACTTTGAACAAATTCCCGTTTATTGTAATTAGTGAAAATCTAAAATTCCACCACTTACTTGTTTGGGGAAGCAGCTCTTGCAACAAGAAGCCAAATCAAGTTTTTCAACTTCCATTTTGATAAGTAATCAAGGCAACAAAGACCTTCATCTTCCACTAGGATTTGAATATCCCGGTAGTGGATAATTCCTAATAATCCTCTTCCTCCCCTTCCCCCTCAAATTCCTCAAGGTGAGCTACCTCCCATGGCAGGCCACCAAAATCCTCTGGGAAATCCACTTTGATTATCCTCCAAACAATGGCATGCGGTTCAAGTTTACATTGTCATGAATCAACTGCTGCTACCTCATGCTCATCATCCGGTTCCCCTGTCTATTAATCCTGTCTATTTATCGACAAAAGACGTACTTCAACCTTTGAAAATGTGATTATTCTCCTCGAGACCCAACAAGGGAGATTCAAGTTCAAGATGGGGATGATTCGATCCCTTCAGAATTCAACGGTTTGGAAGCTGAGAGTGCTTATAATTTCATCAAAGATTTTGTTGCCATTTGCTCAATTTTCGGCGATCCATCCATTGAGCTCAATATTGTGTGTCACCGACTCTTTCCATTTGTGCTAAAAAATAAAGCCAATGCAAGGTTTAACTCTCTCCCTTCTTACTCTATCAGAGCTTAGGATAAGATACAAAAAGTGTTCCTAAATAATTACTTTCCTCATAATCAAACTTTAATATATCAAGAATGTATCTCGCAATTCACAGCACTCTGTCCAATAAATTTTTCCAATCTTGAAAGCGTTTCAAGGACCTACTCCTCGCTTATCCCCACCATTATTACCACAAGTGGTTACTTGTTGAATTTTTTCACACTTTTTTGAGTGCTCAACTCAAGTAAATGATTTCCTATATGCGTGGTAAAAATTTATTCAAGAAGAGCACCATGGATATTTCGCAATTTTTCGACAATTTCACCGATGAATCTCGAATTTGGGAAAACTCTCCGGTCGGAGTTGCCAATACGTCATTTGCAAAAGACATTCCGACAAAGTGAGGTGTTTATCATCTCAACTAGACCGATAGGTGGAAGGCAAAGTACATCACCTTGAAGAATAAAATGAAAGATCAAGATGGTTCATGCAGTGGTTACACATCCGGTGGCAATCACTTATGGCTTTTACCAACGTAGCGACTATAAGATGGAGGATTGTTACCAAATGGCGGTCAAGAAAAACATGTTTTATGGCCAAGCTCAAACGGCCCAATAGGTACAACAACAACCTCCTCCGATACAAAATCAAGGTAAGGAAAATCCTTTATCCTAAACCTACAATTCGGGGTTGCGTAATCACCCAAATTTCTTGTAGAAGAATGAGGTTCCTCCGCCCCAAAACTTTCAATACAAACTAGGTACAAGTCCCTAAGACCGGGTGCTTATATTGCTCTTCCTTACCAACAAAGCGAGTCATCGGCACCCTTGACCGATCCTCGTCCCAATACCTTGGAGAAAACTATTACCAAGCTTATTAAAGCTCTAGGTAAACTGGGAGGGGAACGATTACCGACACAACCCAAGCCACATACGACAAAGACTTCTCAATTTGTTGAGACTAGTTCATCGGAATAAAAACAACCTGATTAGGTTAATGTGGTGACAGTGCTGAAAAGTGAAAAAATAACCGGAATGAAGATCGATCTTCAAAAAGAATTTAGAACCCCATAACTAATTAAACAAGTCATCGATTCTTAGCAAAGGATACTTGTTCTTTATGTTAACATAGTTCAACTTTCGATAATCTATACACATTCTCATAGTGTCATCCTTCTTAGGCACAAATAATGCTAAAGCACACCACGGTGAAATGTTATCTTAGATAAAGCCCTTCAACTTAAGATCAACGATCTATACTCTCAATTCATCTAACTTTGTTGGAGCTAAATGATATTGCGCAATAGTTATTGGCTTAATGCTCGGAAGGAAGACCACTCAAATCTTCTGGAAAAATATCTACAAATTCTCGCACTATGAAAATTGACTCCAACCCCGAAACTGACACATTATAAATGGATAGACTAGCTAACATAC
>MKEJ01043342.1:0-13290 GCA_001753735.1 Embelia ribes | reverse complement strand
TTCAAAAAAAAAAAAAAAAATATCGGATTTATTATGTTTTGCGTCACTCTTGATTGCATATACATTCCTGGAAATATGTATTTTATATATTGTGTAGGATCTCACTTAACCCTTACGACATATAATACTATATATCTTGCTCATATAATGAGCTTATTGATTTTTAGATCCACTTATGATTTTTTTTATTATGGTGTTAACTTTGGTTTTTTCATGCTACTTTGTTCTCGTGCATAAAACAAGAGTATATGTACTACAATTTCATATGAAAAACTATTGGATAATAATAAATTAATTTTGGAGGTTATATATGCTTATCTTTCTGGAAATGCTGTACATCATTCCAATCAGCTTTTCCGATTTAAAATTCTATGTAATTATCCCATTACATCTCATATCGCTTCCCATGAGATAATAATAATAATTGTTTATTTCTATTTTGTAAATTGTAATAAACAAGGACATATAGTAGTGCAGTTAAGATCAAAATGAATTTTTTGCATACATAAATAAAAAAAGGTAATAAATTTGACCAGCATTTGATTTTGACAACGTGTAAATATGAGTAATGTTACATCCACACATAATTTATACCAAATTCTCTTACCCGCTGACGTGATAAAGAGAATATTTGAATGTGATTGATATTTAGATGCATTGCATTAATGATTGAATCTAAGATTCTCTTGTTGCGTCAGCAGATAAGGAAATTAGGTAAAAATTATGAGTGGGTGTAGCAATACTCCGTAAATATTTTATACTAGGGTTTGCACATGCCATGTGTGCTTGACTTGGACTATAATGACAAAGGTCACAAGTTACACAAGCAGGCTTCGATTAACTATGAATATGGCATGTATTGGTCTCTATATGAATTTATATACACATAATCTACTAAACTTGATGCAAAAAAAATCTACACCGATAGCGGAAAAATTGTAGAATACTAAACCACTAGCATTTGGAAAGATTAATGCAAATAAGCTCAAGCCTAAAACAAACAAATATAGCGCTCAATAAAGTAACTAATATCAGAAGTTACACATCTAAATTATGAATTTTCCGGCAAAGTAACAAGATGAAGTCGTGGATGGACGTCGCCAAATATTATTGTCACACCCCGATCCTAAAGGGCGAGGCACAGCTGAGAACCTGCAACCTAGAGGCATGGTCGCGAAAGCTAGGAAATGATTTGACAAAGAAACTGAATGTTTTACTGAACTCAATAAGTAGATTCTCAAATAAGATCTCAATTATTAACAACTGGAATGTTCAAACTGACTTGGAAAGCAAAATGAGAGCTCAAACTCTCATTTTTGAAAACAACCACTCTCGAAACGAAATGCAGCGGAAAATGAAATTAAATCCTAGGAGGTCATTGTCGGTCCCGACACACTTGAGTCCATACTCTTAAAACTCCTTGCTAACCTGAAAAAAAAAATATTTAAAAAGGGAGGGAATGAGCTAAACAAGCACAATGAGTAACAAACATAGCAATATGGGTAATAGGGCAGAAAAAGTCTTTTATGTACTTTTTATATAAAAATCTTTGTTTTAAAAAATCATTTGTAAAATGTCCCAATGCAGAATTTGTAACAAGTTACTAACTATAAAGATGAAATAACCACCTGCTTATATGAAATGTAGTAATTTGAAAATCTTTAGTGTGGTGTAAAACTGTATAATAAAGTTTATATTGAGCTTTAATCTTAATCACAATTTTCACCAGAAATTTCACTTGTGTAGATCCACTTTGTGTCTATGTAAAACTCTAGGATGGCGCCTTAGAATATACATAGAGCGATCCGATTGTTTGTTCTTACAATCTTTTATGAACTAGAGGGAACCTCTAGTTGCCAGAGTCATCTAAAACTTGAGGAAAATATCCCCTGGGCTTCTCCTCCTTTCTTGGTCTCAAAATTTGTTCATCATAACACAAATATAATTTCTTTGTCAGATTTAATCTCTGGTAATCATATGACTAACAATAGCTCTTAATATTCAGTATATACTTTTCTTAATGACAATAAATATTTCATCCTGGGATAAAATCGATTATGCATTGGAGATTTTATTGCGAAAACTAATAGCAAGGTAAGACAACTCACCTGTAGCCTTAACAATTTAAAAGAGTTGAACCAGTAGCTATTTATTCTGAAAGTGTAAGATATTGACACAAAGTTAATAAATCTAATAAAGGAGTTTATATTCTAAGAATTCTATCTGGCAGGTACTCATATAGCATAAGCTATGTTGTTAATCAATTAGTAATATCAACTAACATGTTCTAAGTTTGCCACTAAACTATCTCTGTACAAACCAACCCACCAGTTGCTTTTTCCTCTCTTCTTTTACTATGTACTTGAGTATATAACTTAGCCCCAATTTATGCAGGAAATATAGCCGGTCTGCGGATAAGCCTTGATCAAGAGAGTTACGGAATTGAAATCCTTTTTATACAAGTTTTTCTTAATCTGCCATATAGTAAATTGCTAGCCTCCTAATTGCAAATACTTATTTCTTATTATACAATCTTCTAAATCTTGGTTTAAATACATACTATATCATCCTAGAGTCCCTAGTAATATGTTCTCTAATCGATTCCACAAATCCTAGTTAAGTAGTCTGTTCTAATATTTCTTTTTTGTAAACTCTTCTTAACTTCATTCCCCGATTCTGAGTGTGTGGTTTCACATGTAGCTATGAAAATCAAATTAAATCGAATTAAATAAACAGACAATGGGTCAGTGATGGGGGATTTTTTTTTTTTCCAATGTAAGTGTATTCCTATCAAAAAATAAAATAGGCACAAAATAATATATAGGATATATGTAATTATGAATGTAAATGTAAGCATACGAAATCGGGTTATAACAATTATGGTATTAAAAAAACAGGCATTATTTGGTCAACCCTTATTTGTGCTCGGTTGCTTAATCATGTTTCTCCATTTTGATTTTCTTCATTAGTTGAACTTCCTTAGAGAGTGCATAATTTGTTGAGCTTTGTGTCACCTGTTCATCCTTTTTGTACTTCTTATGCAACTAGATTTCCTTCCATTCGATCCTTGTAGTATATCCTCTCTATGTCTGCGAAGAATTGATAAGTCCTTCCATAAGTTTGCTTCAGTTCCCCTTGGGTGCCATCTTGCCCTGGCCTTTGTTTATTGCAAAGTTAATAATGATATTGCGCATTAGTTGCTACCTTGCCCAGGTACCATTGTAGAAAGCGGTACTTACATTGTTGCAGGTCTTTGTGTAGTCTACTGCCGGACAGCCTACTATTGCTTCTACGGCATCAAATAGTGTGACAATTAGTTGTGCTATATCATCAGTGACTGTAACCTTCATTTGATATCTGGTTTAGTAGAATGCGGTTTGTTATCACGCATCGGTATTGACTTCAAGTATGTTTTGTTAAAAACTATTTTGTACCTTGGCTGATGATCCGATTTCTTACATTTTGGGCGTTTGGTCCCATGCTCAGCAGGATTAACTTTCTTTTTGCATGATGAGCATGCATCGTACCACAGTTTTTCTATTTTGTTGATCCATAGTATTCTTACTTTGAAGAAGCAATACGTGTCCAGTGTAAATTATCAGATAGTTGAAATGATTGTAAATAGTCAGATACTTGAAATGATTGTCAGCGTGATTAAATCTTGTGTTATTAAAGGATGGTACCTTGAAATTGGATAGCGGTGTGCCTATTAAGTATTATATCTACACTTTTGTTGAGCTCCGTTGTGATGGTGCTGCTGATATTTTGCTTGTGTCATCCAAATCATTTAGGGCATTCCTGTTATGAATATTTTTTCGATTTACATGTTAGTAAGAATAACAAGCGAATTGGTTTTGTATTTTCCTACCAGTTTCCAATACGCTTGTTGTCAATATTGTCAATAATGATACGACTCCTGTGTACATCAACAATAAATTTATTTTGTGTGTGTGTGTGAATGATTGCTGTTTAGTCCTTTTCATGTTTTATTGTACTTGTATATATGGTGACTGAAACTTTGGATGATGCAATCTTTTGCTGGTATGAATCTGATTTCTCCAGTATCTCCCTTTCATTTATGGCAAAGTTCGCCCACAAGGTAATGATGATGGTTTCAAAATTGTATGAGACCAAGAAATGCATTGAACAACACATGCCGGTATTTGGAACCATATAGAAACCTGAAAATTGAGGTCTTGAATGATGATACGGATTTGGAGATCTTGAACAACACATGTTGGTATTCAGAACCGTATGGAAACCTGAAAATTGAGGTCTTGAATAATGATATAGATCTGTATGCTTGATAATTGAGACTTGATGTTCTTTTGGCTGACTCACTAACTAATAAGGCACTAAGGGGTGAACTTTGTAAGGGAGATGTAGAGGAAGAGACTGATTAGTTGGGTGTGTCTAACAAGCAACTAATTTGTTTTGTTCTGACAGCTGCGAGAAACTCTATATTATCGTTAAGAACACAAAGCTCTTTAGCCTAGTATTGTTTGCAAAATGATGTGTCCATGTTGTTTACAGATTCATATGGATCAAGTTACTCTAAGCTCTTATGTGGATTGTGTTCAAATTTCAATATATGTTTCTGGGGTTCTGTAGCTATTGATGTGCTGGTGTGTTGTTGTGGATTCGCTTTTGTATTCTGTTTGAGCTTGTCTAAGCTTGCCTGTTACATTTTGGGATCTTGTTCAGCAAAGTAATTTCACAGTTATCTGACACTTATGTTCTTATAATGCTGTTTAGGATTCTATCATGCAGACTTTATTGCCCCCATCAACTACTCAAAACTGGCTCGGGTCTCAAGGTAGCTCGTCTGGTCTGATAGTGAAGAGAACTATCAGGGTGGATATTCCAGTTGATCAATTTCCGAATGTAAGAATTAAATCCTTATTTTCATTGATTGATCTACTTCATGGTGTTCTACTGTTGTATTAAGTTCATTTTGTCAACTTACTTTGGCAGTATAATTTTGTCGGTCGTCTCCTTGGTCCTAGAGGAAACTCCCTCAAGAGAGTAGAGGCAAATACCGACTGCCGTGTCTTGATCAGAGGACGAGGGAGCATCAAGGATTCTGTTAAGGTAATTTGGATAATTTATTTTACCAGAATTCTTTTACTACCTTGTCAACTTACAAAATGACATGGTTTGCATACAACTTAATAATGGATCTCTCATTTCAATTGCTCCATACTAGAAACTACGAAAATTTGAAGTTTTTGTTGGTATAAAAATCTTGAAAATAACTGTAGTGGTTTGAGTTGCTGCTGTCCAATTCTGATGATCTTAAAATGAATTGATTACAATTTTCAAGCAGACTTCGTGCAAGTACATTTATGCAGATAAATCCTTCTTTGCATGTGCAATTATGTAACTCAAACCACAGCACAGATAATTAGAACCTTTGAGTTAAATCTGCTGCGTTGTGTATTAAATTATAGTCACTTGTGGAGGTTTCTGCTTTTCTGAAAAATTGAGTGCCATTGTTAATTGTGAATTGAAGGAAGAGAAGATGATGAGCATCTAAATGAACCGCTACACATACTTGTTGACGCCGAATTGCCACTTGAGATAATTGATGCTCGTTTAATGCAAGCTCGTGAAATACTTGAAGATCTTCTCAAGCCTATGGTAACTTTTTCTTCCTGTTTGGTTTATAAAAAAGTCGAATAAATTGAATCTACAACAATCCCTATAATAAACAAATGGTACTTTCTATATTTCATCAATATTGTAGGATGAAACTCATGATTTCTACAAGAAACAGCGGCTGAGAGAGCGTGCCTTGCTTAATGGTACACTTCGTTATGAAGACTCCCAAATGTCCGGTTCACTGTCCCCTTTCAACAACAGCCTTGGCATGAAGAGGGCGAAAACTAGGGTCTAATACTTCGAATTATCCGTTCTCAGGATTCAGTGCTTGTGTGCTAATCTCTCCCATGGTCAACCAGCTTTTAACATTACCAAGTGTTGTTTGGCTGGCCATACCATTGGGGCACTGGTACCATTATGGGGCAGTTCCAAGTTCTGTTGGGTGTGTATCTTCCTTTTCATTACGGCGGGCTTGTATCTGTTGGTCACTTGAGTAGAACATTATCTGAGATTGGTCTAAGGTTGGATTTGTTTTAACTTAAGGTAATGATGAGAGATTGTATGGGTGTCTTTGTAAGAGTGAGAAGATTAGTGTCATTAATAGTGAGTCTGGAATTGAACCTTTTAAGTATAAAATAATATAGTATTGTACCCTTGTGTTTTAAGGTATTTATTCTGTAGCTCCCTCTCTTCCACCCTCTCTCTGCTTCTATCTCACTTTCGCTCATGCTTAGTCTTCTTTAAGTAGACTCGGGGATTGAATGTACCGCGAGAACGTATATTGAGTCACAGTTTATAATCAAGCAGTGAAGTGGATCCACAGAATCAAATGGAAGAGTATGCATTTGGATCCATGATGTTGCTTTTGGTGCCTATTTTTCAGTTTTCTTGTCTTGCTGAAAGTACACGCCTGAAGTATGCTTTTCATTTTCTGTAGATTTCATCGATAAAAGCTAAAGTAGGATCATATTGTAACTGCTAATGAGAGCGATGAATCTCGCATCAGAGATAGCACTGTTTATCCGACAAGAAAAAAGAGATCCACAAACTCTAGGTAAGCTCTAGGCATGATGCAGACATTATGGTAAGCTCTAGGTATTATTTTAAATTAGGCAAAGACTTGCAAACCATCACCAAAGCAGATGACACAGAAATTGACATACATGTCAATGTTACATGAATGCATGAAGGACGAAATAATAAGCTTATATCCTGAAAAATGATTGCAACCGGTGCCATTACACTCAAACAAGCAAATACTATACACAACACAAACTTTCTAAGTGGCAACCATAGTCTGATCCTTCATGTTCATATGTATCTAAATGGGCTGCGGCGGCTCTAGAAGCTCACCAATTTGGTATCTGAGAGAGTTATGCATGGTAGAACATTCCTTCAAGTTCAAAATTTACTCGTTTTCTTCTCCTCCTTCGTCTTCATTGTCATCAATTCCAACCCAAGACGTGAAAGCAAAAAGAAATTCTTTGAAATTCACCATTCCATTGTTATCCCAGTCCATTTCTTCTGTAACAGCACAAAACATGACTCTGATAGTTAGAATCCTCTACCTATCGAGGAGCATTGTTACATGTAAACAATTTTATAACATGGCAGTGTCTTTCCTCAAGGAGAAGGCCACAAATTAAGCACACGGTATGCTTAGAGAGAGAGAGAATGAGAGAGAGAAAGAGAGAGATCTGACCAAATCGTTTCAAAGCTATTCGACCAGATGCCCTTTCTCCTGTTTCATCTATCGCCTGAATCATCTCACTCTTGCTTACATATCCGTCCTTGTTCTTGTCCAAGAACACAAATGCATCAACCAAAGTCTCAAATGTGGCCTCTAAATCTGGCATCCCCATCCGTGATTTCTAAAGAAGAATTATGGAAGACCACAGAACAAGTATAGATACAAGCAAACATGAAAGTACGAGAAGAGTTAAAGACATGTCCACATTACTTCGCCAGATAAACTTGGTGAAAATACAATCACTCAACTTCTGAATTCAGTATTGATTCTTTGCTAGGTAATAAGTACTTGGCGATAATGAAAGACATCACCAACTTAATATCTAAAACTTATTGTAGCGTGGTGACAGGAAAAAAATAATGCAGGACCAAAAATTAAGGGTCAGAACTTGTAAATAAGCTGCTTCAACATTTTGTTACTTCGGGTGATGACACAGTTTATGAGATAAGAGCATAAGTAAAAATGTTGACTGTGGATACAGCGTGAAGGGCAGAGGGATCATCCTTCAGAAGATAAACGAGGCAGAGAAGCACAATGAACTCGTTGAATTTCATCCTACGGTCATCACTGATATCACATGCATTAAAGAGATCATTGATTTCTTCATCTGAAAAATTAATCT
This sequence comes from Embelia ribes, assembly GCA_001753735.1. Taxonomy (NCBI): domain Eukaryota; kingdom Viridiplantae; phylum Streptophyta; class Magnoliopsida; order Ericales; family Primulaceae; genus Embelia; species Embelia ribes. Next base: position 5,317 of record MKEJ01043342.1, on the reverse strand, counting down.
CAAGTTCACGGAAACAGTGCTTCAGCTCTTCAGGATCTATTGAGCCATTTTTATCCTCATCTAAGCCACAAAAAAGAAAGCCAGAAATTCCAGTTAAGAAGGCAATAGAAGAAAGTGAGAAAAAATAAGGAAAATCATAAGTCAGAGAAAAGCTATTACTAGTCTCTTGGCAGCTTCTTCTTAGATTTGATTTGATGAGAGTTAAATAAAACTTATTACTGATGTAACATTGTATAACATTTACTAAAAGAAAGAGAAAAAGGAAAAGCAACAAGCAAAGATAGTAATTATGTAAGGTACCATAAATAACCATTTCAGTTAATATATTAGAAGCAATATTCAACAACCTACCAAATTGCTCGAAAATGTTTTTGCACTTCCTTAAGCCCACATCTATCTTCGGGAATTTCAATATTATGCTATTAAACGATTTCAATGAAGTTCCGCTACATGCTCTTCGCTGCATAGCTTCGAGTATTTTGGCCCCAAGCTTGGTCTCTGATACACTGGCCTTGGGTGACTCTCTCTTGCCCACTACACCTCCCATTGTCAAGTAGGGAGATAAATAGCAAATAGCTTATAACTGCGACATGAGTATGAAAGGACGTAAGATAAAGGGAAAAAGTTTGCAATGTATAATTAGACTCGGTTAGAACTAACACAACAGATATTTTTCAAGACTTAACACATCAGAAGATGTCTTTTTTTTCCATTTTCCTAACATAGCAGAAGATGTCTTTTTTTTTTCCATTTTCCTCCAAAACTCCAAATGCACTGATGATGAAGTTGAGTAAACAGTGATCTTATCTCATGTTTTACCATGCGAAAGGAGTCAATTTGAAATCTAGGGACTTGAACAACCAAAAAAAAATAAAAAAAAAACAACTTACAAGCTAAACAACCAAATGCATACCAACTTATAAGAAACAAAGTAGAAAAACTTGAGCTTAAAAGTTGCAATCAAAGAAGTCCTAAATGCGTAATCATTTGATATTCATAGTTTTTGAGGCTGAAGATCTTGTACGATATTAATACTACATTGCTACTTAAAACTTTCGTTTCTTGTGAAGAAGTGTCTATATGTATGCCACCACTTGCAGTCCTTTCGTACACGTTAATGCATGTCAATTGGTATACTCTGTATACCAAGTCAATAACCGCTAAGAAATTACAAAACCCTAATTTCTGTATGCGAATTAATTATATTCTTAAAAACAGAAAGGAGTATATGAACCGAGATTGGACAAAAGAGGACAAGAGTGTTGTTGCTTCAATGCACATGTTCTGCTTAAAAAAAGGATAAAAGAGTTTCCTTTCATGTTCACAGTTCCCATTGGTGTTTCAACCATAATTGTTGTTTTCAAGAACGAGAAGGGAACGGTACAAAAACCAGAAAAGAAAAACGTGGTCTTAAAAGTATAGGGCGAAGGGGAAGCTGTTATTTTATAAACAACCGAATTAATATTATATGGATCGACATGAAATTAGCAAGCCATATTAAATACTTTTAGTAATACTAAAAACAGTGTTAGAATTACCAAAAAGGAGTGATGAAACATGACTTATTTCTATTTTTGCGATTTTCCTAGTCAAAATAAGCTTCTCGGATATGGGTTTCATGTACGAGTTTCCCACATCTGACAGTTCCTAGTAAGTTTTCAACTGAACCAATCTTCAATGCGCAAAGCATATATATAAAGAAATAAAAGCAGCCAGTCGCTGAATACAGAAACCGTTGCGTGTACTTAGAAAAGAAAGCAAATTTCTCTCTTAAACACTGAATCTCAGATCTAGCCAACAAAAACCGTTACAATAGATACAATCGGAACTTCACAAGCGGCCTATTTGGCAAACCACTACATTTCCACTCGCAAGGCAATATTAGCAATGATAAGAAAAATGAAACACATTGATAATCATAAACTGTACAAACACAAATGAGGTTAGAACCTGAGAATTAATTCTATTTTTTAAGAGAAATATCAACACAGAGGATCCAACCGCAAAGGTGTGAACATTTTTTTATTAACATATCTTTTTGTAAGTATATGAATACTACTATATTAATATACATATACGTACATCATTCTAATTATAAAGTGAGAATAGGGAGGCTTAATATGCTTGTTTATGCCTTTTATTTTCTTATTCAATAGCATAAATCGGAAAATTGACTCAACACAAAATTGTCCTTGCTTACCCCAAAAAAATTAGAAACTTCTCCCCAATCAGATCGTGCTATGTTCAGATGTTATCGAATTACACAAATATTATTCATGCAATTGCAACCTGGAAACTGAAATCCAAGATATAGCATATGTGTGTGTGTGTGTATATACATATATATGTATGTATGTATGTATGTATGTATGTATAGAGAGAGTCTCACCAGATGCGATCAGCTGAAGCCTTTAGCGAATTATCCTAATGATTTAACAAATTGCGAAATATATAATAGCAACTCACTTTCTTTCTTTTTATTTTATTTTTAATAATTTATTTTGTTTTTTTGTTATGTCAATACCTGCACTTGCGCCGAGCCCACCACTTTTTGTTAAGCCTGGCGCTTAAAATAATCGTCTTTAGGTAGAAAATGATTATAAAAATCGAAAATTGGTAAATAATAATAATAATAATAATAATAATAAAATTGATATGATTATGGTCCCCAGTCCCCACCTGAATTCAGATTTCTTGTTAAAATTTCTAATTTTCAAAATTTTTGACAACTATTAGAGTCAATATATTTGTCCCAACAACTTTTTTAAACAAAGTTTTTAAACCTGTCATTAAAATGGGGGAGCATTGCAACACTTCTCAGCCAGAACCAACTTTTGGGTCCATGTGGCCCAAACTAAATATCAAGAACACAGGCCCATTATTGTGGCCCAATAATTTTCTTCTCCTAGCCCAAGTATGATTAGGGCAAAACACTATTATTGTTCATGTTTAGGAGGAACCTAGGATAACACTCACTAAACAAATTGAAGATTCTTTTGACTAATTGACATAGACCAACATCGGTTTTCACAGTGGTTTTGTCATTTTCCGTTTTGGGTCCATGTGGCCCAAACTTAATATAATTGAAGACTTTGCTGAATATCGATATGAAGAATCTTTTGACTAATGATTACGAAGCTGGACTTTGTTACAGAAAAATTCTTGCATGTTTGAATCTTCTCCTCCAGTTTAGATGCTACATGCATCGCTACAAGAATTTGATCACGGAAATTATCCCAATGGAGGATTTTTTATTTTTTTTTTTCATTGTAGTGTTGATAATAAGTATGCAAATGGACATTTACTTAAGCAGGGATTTGATTAGACAATTTTATATTCATCTGGCCACATGCTGGAATAAGGAGGAAATTCAAGAACTAACCCCGTAATTTCCTGACAGATATAAAATAATATCACTTGTCAGCTAAATCGACACCTCACTTTTCTCTCTTTATATTTAATATTCACTTAAATATTTTTTTAAAGTCTATCGCACTTAATCTTTTGACTTATCTATACTTATTTGACGATCAAAGTATTTATGGGTAATTTCTGCTCATTCTTTCAAGTACCCTCTAAAGCCTCAGGTATCTCACCTCGTGAAACCATCATCATCTTCAGATAACAAAGGGAGTTTGATTGATCTCTGATCCTCGGCATGATCAATCTTACAATTTAGATCCAATTCCTTACACATTAAGAACAGGTGGCCTACCTCTACCAGGTTATCTACTCTTCAAATGTATATGATTTTATTTTTCCACTGTAATGTATATGAATTAATGTGACTTCAAAACAAATTACTATTAGTATTTTTTTCCTTCTAAAAATAGTGATAATAATTTTTTTTTCAGTTTATAATAAGTTATTCTTAAAATATAGTAATTTCGTACAGAAAAAAATCATATATAATTTTCTATAAATCTTATATTGAGTTGTTTTCCATTCCATCATATCCATTTTTTGGACCGCGGTCGTTTTAGAGAAGCTATTCAATATTCTTGGAGCAATATTTCAAAAATTAAATTATATGGTGCCTAAATTTATTTTCTTAGTTTTGATGAAATTGATAGTGTGTCATTGAGAATTAATTTGCTCTTTGCATCTTGGTTGGAGAAAATCAGTCAGTACCATTTTGAGACAGTTAATGTGTCACAATCAACTAGGCCTTTGCCTCTATTTATGCATGCAAAAATGACAGTGATAACAAACTACACAAAAACAATTTGCCTTCTCTCCGTGAACAATGCGTGCGTGGCTACAACTAGGTGGTCACAAAAATCGAGAAATCAAATCGATCAGGACATAGATTTAAATGACTTAAATAGAATGATTTATTAATATTTAACATTAGGTAACTCATAGTTATTATTTAGTTTTTATATTATTATTGCACAACTATTTTTAATTTTATGTTAGTTGTTATCAAAGTCAAGTTGACAAATCAGATTGCATCGGAATAAAAATTTGAACTTATAAGTTGAAGTTGCGATAAATTTAATTTGAACTTATTAATACTATATGGAGAATTTGTTTTTGGTAAGTATAACGTGGAGATGGTTTACTTTTAACTAAAATGTTACAAGATATATTACAACAACCATTTCATTCTGGAGAAATCAATAATATTATTTGATTTTTTTTAAGACTTAATTGAGTTAGTTCAAATGAAAGAACAAGATAAATACATTTTCAAAATTTCAGACTACCTATTATTAGTTAACAACTATTTTTATTTAACATCTGTACGTACATATAATTAAAAATATTCTATTTTCTAGAATTGATATATAACTTAATTAAAAATACTCATTTTTCGACTTTTTCCATCAAAACACATGTAACTCACATTATTTATTTGTTTTTCAATTTTAAACTTCCAAAAAAAAACTTCTAGTTTTTTTTTAAAAAAAATCATTTTCATAAACTTGTATATAAAATCTACTATATTGAATTTTTAGTACATAAATTTAAGTAACATCATATTAAACTCGTTCGTTTCGAACAATTTTTTTTTTCTCGTGCTATATTTTGCTAACTTTCCCTATACATTATTGCTCTACTCAAACTTGAAAAAAAATCTCACTCATGTTTGTATTTGGAGCTTACTTTCGATTAAATATTGTGCATATATATTTGGTCGCAATACATATCAAGATTTTATATAGAGAATAAATATAGAGAACTATACGAAAATATATTAGTCTTTGGGCAAATGGGTATTTTGGTCATTAAAAGAAACATAAATGACAAATTATATATAAAAAAGTTAAAAGTAACCCATTTTGGTAAATAATTTCAAAAGTGACCCATTTTG
>MKEJ01043341.1:0-18939 GCA_001753735.1 Embelia ribes | reverse complement strand
TGTCTTCATCATTTAATATCGAAAATATTACAATCGTACCGTGCTTTTGAAAAAAAAAATTGGGGCCTTATAAAGACACTATGAAGCTTGCAAGCAAGAGCTTCTCAAAGCTAAGCTTGCATGGAAGAGAAGGGTTGAGGAGGTTGAAGATGAAGAGGACTTTGTAGAAGATAGCAAAGATGAGATGGAAGAAGGAGAGGTTGAAGAGGAAAAGTATGTCAACATTCTTACTACGGTGGAGAATGTGAAGTTTTGAAGGCAAATGAATGAGGCACTCACCTTCATGTATGAAGAACAAGAAGAAATTCTTAAGGTGGAAGCCATTCTTGGAGAACAAGAGAGGATGATGATAGTGGAAGGGAAAGAAATGGAGGTTGAGGCGACTAGGATGGTGGCGAGAAAGGGCCAACAAGTGGCTACTACGGGCAGTGACCAGGCACCCTTTTTCCCAATCCCTAAGGCTGGCAAGAGCAGGGGAGGGGGGGGGGTTGGTAGCATGGTTAAATCCATCAAGTCTCACCCATCTTTGATTGACACCCAATCAATCAACCGGTATCTAGTTTGGCTGCATTTTTTTTGCCTCACACTTCATTGATATTTTTTGGGTTATGCAACATTGAATCTTCCAAAAAAAAAAAAAAAATCAAAAAATGAGATGAATGGAAAACAATATTCAAAACGAAACATGGGCTATATCAGTGGCTGGTTAAGCCATTCGACTTATATAATGTATTAAGCACCTTCATGAGGTTGATTAATCATGTGCTTAGTGAGTTTATTAGTAGATTTGTTGTCATTTAGTTTGATGACATCTGTTTTATATCAAGAGTTTGGACGAGAATATGGGGGCACCTAAGAGCTGTTTTGAAGTTCTACGAAATGAGATCTTGTTCGGTAACTTAAAGAGGTATGAGTTCTGCCAAGATTGAGTTATCTTTCTTATATATGTTATTTCACAGCAAGGGTTTGGAATATATGAGAAGAAAGACAAAGCTATGACAGAATTGCCTAAACCTATTAGTATTTTTGAAATGAGGAGTTTCATGTTTTAACATCATTCTATCGGAGGTTTGTAAGATTTTTAGTACCATTCTTTCTCCCTGGACCAAATGTTTCAAGAAGAAAAGTAAGTTTAATTGAGGATAATCTGCCCAAAGGAGTTTCAAGTTAATTAATAAGAAGTTATGCTCAACTCCTATACATGTTGTTTCTAATTTCTTGAAGATGTTTGAAGAAAAGTGTGATACTTCGGGAGTGGGTATTGGGGTTGTACTTTTGCAAGATAAGGGCACTATAGCTTATTTTAGTGAGAAGTTGGGTAGTGCTTAGTTGAATTATTCAACATTTGATAAAAAGTTTTATACGTTGGTTAGAGTTTTGGAATTTTGGCAACACAACTTGTTACCGAGAAAGTTTGTTATTTATATGGATCAAGAATCATTGAAGCATTTGAAGGTTCAAAGCAAACTTAACCAAAGGCAGGCTAGATGGGTTAAATTTTTTTAAATCTTTCTATATATTAGCAAGTATAATGAAGGGAATGTGAACACAGTTTCAGATGCACTTTCCCAAAGGTATGCTCTTGTTTCGATGATAAGTGCAAAGTTTTTGGATTTTAAATTAATTAAAAATTAGTATTTGGATGATCGAGACTTGACTTCAATTTATTTGGAGTCTGAGAAAGGAGTCGTGAAAGGCATCTGCCATCACGAAGAGTATTTATTAAAATCAAAGGAGTTATATAAACCTAATTGCTCTATTCGAGAACTTTAGTTTGGGAAGCATATAGTGGAGGTTTATTTGGACAATTTGGTGAGAAGAAGAATTTAGAGGTGATTAAATAACACTTCTATAGGCCAAAAATGATGAAAGATTCGCATCGAGTGATTGAAAGATGTATAGTAGGCAAGAAGGTGAAGAGCAAAGCAATTGCTTATGGTTAATATACCTATTCCGGATCAGCCGTAGTTCGATGTTAGTAGGGGCTTTGTTCTTAAGTTACTGAGGATACAAATGGATGGATATTTAGTTGTGGTTATTATTGATAGATTTTCATAAATGGCACAATTCATTACTTGTCACAAGATTGATGATGCCTCTTACATAGCAAATTTGTTCTTTTGCGAAGTCAAGATTTTTCATGGGATACCGAAGATCATAGTATCACATCGGGACACAAAATTCTTGAGTTATTTTTGATGACCTTGCGGAAGAAACTCAAAATAAAGTTGTGCTAGAAAGCTATTTTTTAGCACAGCTTGTCACCTGCAAACCAAATTGGTAAACCGAATGCCTTCCTTATTTAGAGCTATTGTGAACAAGAATTTAAAGCATTGGGATGAATGTTTAGCTATTGTTGGGTTTGCTTATAACTGAAGTGTGCATCGTACAACTATACATTCTCCATTTGAAGTCGTCTATGGGTTCAATCCGATCCCACCACTTGATTTGTCACCACTCCTGAGCGGCAAGCGTGTGTGCGTAAATGAAAATAGGAAGGCCACTCGTTAGGATCTTGTGTAAGAAAGTAAAAGAGCAAATAGATGAAACCAATGAAAAGGTAGCAAACAAAGGGAGAAAGAAAATCCAGATCGACCAAGGAGCTTAGAAAAGATAGGTTTCCGAACACAATTTGTCCAAAAATAATTGGTGCACTCTCTTATTTGTACATTCATTCAATGCAAAATACAACTAGATACCACTTTTAAGATTTAATAATCCACGTACAACCAATAGATACAAGAATAAGAAAATTTTAATATAAATAGTATTGGTATTTATATGCTATTCAAAATTTGAAAAAATATTTTTTGGTTTATGTCTAAAAGTGTATAACAGTTGGCTATGTTAATTATTTGTGGATGAATGAACAAAAATAAGGCAATGTATCATTTAAAGTTTGAAAATTGAGGGTGAAATTTTGGTGACGTAGGTGCGGTGAGAGGACAGAGGAGCCCCAAGCAGAGCGTCTTTTTCTTCCTTTCTTCTTCCTGATCTAACTAAAAGCCTCCCAAACTCTACAACTGAAAGTAACACATTTCCCATTAATTATTAGTACCAATAATTAGTACGAAAAAAAAGAACATCGCATTTTCCCCAAAAAAATTAGAACTATTGCTCCACCAATGATGCTCCCAAGCACCTGCATTATCTCAATCTGCTGCATATTATTATGCTCTCTCTCTCTTTTCAAAGGGGCAGTTCTCAATCTCACACTGCCACGTCATCACCCTAACCCTGAAGCTGTGGCGGAAGATATACAGAGGTAATTGAACACATTCTCTTTGCGTGTTTCTATTTTTGTGCTACATTCAGCTTAAAAAACAAAAAATCCCAAATTTAATTGCCTTCACTTTTTGCTCCTCTGTTATCCTAATTTGGGTCATTACCCCAAATTTATTCCTCCTCTGTTTTCCCCCTAAATCCCCAATCTAATTTTGCTCATTGTTGATATTTTTTGGCCTGATTTAAATAATTAATAAAAATATACATGTTCCCAGTTGATTTGGTTCATTGTTGAGCTAAAAGTATACATTTTTTTAGATTCATTGAGCTGAAAGAACAAAACACCTAAAATTAATTGCCCTTAATTTTGCTCCTCTGTTTTTTACCCTAAATCCCCAATCTAATTTTTCTCATTGACGGTATTTTATCTCTTGATTTAAACAGAAATACACTCACTTGATTATCTGCTAATCTGGGTACCTATCTTTCTTACAAAATCTTCTAGAGATTTACCCAATTTAGGGCTTAGAATCTTAATACTCCGCTCTGTCGGACTAAACTTTTGAGTTTTTATTTATTTATTTTTATTTTTTTACTTTTTTATAAAATAGGTTTACAGTTTACATCTGTTTCTAATCTCCTACACAAAATTTTTATGTCATTTTACGCCAAAAAAAAAGTAGGACAATTTAGCAAAAAGAAAAATATAAAATAGAAATGATCTTTTTTATTAATAAATTTCTTCAACAAAAATGATGATGCCCTAACCTCACACATTCAATGAAATCTCTGCTTTTATATATATATACCATAAGAAAAAAGAAGATAATTTCTTTTACTTTTTGATACTTTGATAATCAAGATTTAATGCTCACTGTCACCAATCGATACAGGAGAGTAAATGTGTCGATTTCGAGGAGGCAAATGCTGACTCCGCAGCAGTCATGCCTGACGGGCAACCCCATCGACGACTGCTGGCGTTGCGATCCGAACTGGTCCTCAAACCGTCAGCGCTTGGCGGACTGTGGAGTGGGGTTCGGGTCAGCCGCACTCGGGGGAAAAGGCGGGAAGATTTACGTAGTGACGGACTCATCTGACCACGACGCGGCCAACCCAACCCCCGGCACGCTACGGTATGGCGTTATCCAGGATGAGCCGCTCTGGATCGTGTTCTCGGGGAATATGCTGATTAAACTTAAGTACGAGCTCATTGTTAATAGCTACAAGACGATGGATGGCCGTGGGGCTAATATTCAGATCACTGGCGGCGGATGTATTACACTTCAGTATGTTAGCAATGTAATCATCCACAACATTCAGGTCAGTCATTTCTATTTTTAATTCTTATATATTTTTGTTTTCTTTTTACAAAAAATTTTCTGTGATCGAGTGTTTGGTAATTGAGGTTCCATGTAATTTCTACTTTCTAGTTTTGTTTCTTATATTTTTGTCTTTCCAAGAAAAAACTTTACAAGGAGACTTAGTGGTAAGACTGCAGATTGTTTTTGTTTTATCAATTGCCATTTTTTATAGATTTTGCAATCTCATATAATTAATTATTTTCACAACTTTAGTGACTTTTGTACCAAATACGAATGACTTTGCAACAACTTGTTTATGGAGGAAAAAAGTCCATTTGAAATGATTTCCAATTTAATGCACAATTTCTACAAGTTTGTGCTCCTTTTTGGTGCATGTTTGCTTTTTAGATCAATTTTCTTTTCAAAAGTAGTAATTTTTTAAAGAGGTCAATTGTGAATGGATATGAATTTATGTTTACAATACATTTAATTATTATATTCGCTTCATGTTTATCCTTTTCTGAAATTGATACCAATGGTGTTATGCATATCTTTATTACGATTTATGGGTTGGAAACAATATTTCTGAAAATATGAGTAAGATTGTGTGCATTAGAGATCTCACTTCACGTAATGCTAGAATTTTGTACATTGACAATTGCAATGCAAATCATATTGAAATATAATGCTCAACTTTTTAGATATATCTTTTCTACCATGAATTCAACATGTTCCTGTAATTACGCTTTTATAGATCAGCCACTGTGTTCCTTCGGGCAACACTAATATCCGGGCAAGCCCAACGCATGTCGGGTACAGGGGCAAATGCGATGGTGATGGGATCTCCATCTTCGCGTCACGTGATCTCTGGATCGACCACGTCTCCCTCTCTTACTGCACAGATGGGCTAATTGATGCCATAATGGGATCCACGGGGATAACCATATCGAATAGCTATTTCGCGCACCATAACGACGTTATGCTTTTAGGGCATGATGACAATTACTTGCCCGATTCAGGCATGCAGGTGACTATAGCATTTAATCGATTCGGTGAGGGGCTCGTGCAGCGTATGCCACGATGTAGACGCGGGTACATACACGTGGTGAATAATGACTTCACGGGGTGGAAGATGTATGCCATTGGAGGTAGCGCGGACCCCACTATTAACAGCCAAGGAAACCGCTACATTGCGCCAACAGACGCAGATGCCAAGGAGGTAAACGCAATGTTTGGGGTTTTAAGAATAATTTATAAAATTGTTTTTGTTCTTGTTTTCGTTTTCTTAGTGCCAAAGGTGGTAAACAAATTGATCAATTATTTCGAGGATTTTAAGGAAATATGTATTTTTATGCTTTCGGAAAATGAGTTTTTTTTAATATATATTTTTACCATACGGTTGAAAAGGTTGAATTATTGTCCGGTCAATTCTGTTTCTGACTTTTGTCAGAACGGTCACACGGTATGTATTTTTTCACTTGCATTGTGGATCTTCTTATTACGCGCTGGTCGCACAATTTGCCTAAATTCAAGCAGGAAAATATATACATGCACATTAAATGTTACATATAAGTTGCAGATGCTAATTGGTACATTCAACTATTAGACACAAAATTGATAACCTCATATATATATATAAAGACTAATTAATTTTTGACATAACGGCCAGTATAAAATGTAGGGCTAGTTTGCAGTTTAATTGCCTATTTGAAAAGAAAAATTTATGTTCGGGTACAACAAATGAAAAATATTGCAGTTTAATTGCGAATGTTCTCCATATCAAAAAGAATTTTTGGGAAAATGGATTTTTTAGATCCCAATAGTTACTAGAATGATATTACATTACTGCTAGGCAGGATGATGATGTGTCTACGTGCAATGTAGGTGACGAAGCGAGTGGATACGGGGGAGGGAGTGTGGGCGGGTTGGAATTGGAGGAGCGACGGCGATGTAATGGAGAATGGAGCCTTCTTTGTGCCATCGGGTGCGGGGCTGGCGGCACAATACAGCAAGGCCTCGAGCGTGGACCCCAAATCGGCCAGCCTTATCGATCAGCTCACCCTTAATGCCGGTGCCTCCGGTGGGCCCAGGTATTGCCATAATACTCCCCTTTGGTCCCCCACTTGTCATTAAAATACCCACCGCCCTCAAGGGCAAATTTGTCATTTTATTATCAGGAATACAGGTTTGTCAGTTGCTGTTGCTGACAGTGCGAGCATCCATTGTGGGACTCATCTTCAACTTGTCATTATTCCTTCGTGTTTAGTTCCGATATTACCCCTACACTAAAGCGTTATTTCTTTTATCCCCCTTAAATATTAATTTATTCACACGTGACCCCTAAATATTGAAGCTGTCAACTATAATAATTAGTTACATAAAAATTAACATTTTATTACTGGCACAATAAATGTTTAACTACTTCATATTTATTAAGTGTTTCCATTGTTGCCCCGGCATAAGTGATATTAAATTGGAAATGTAAAGTGGTATAAACAACAAATCACAATAAATAAGGGTGATTTTATAATTTTTTGCACATTTATTCTTAGAAAATGAAATAAATTTTTGGATAATCTATCTAACATAGAAAGAGGGACAAAATAAGATTGTTTTCAAAATAACTACTTATCCAAGAAGTTAGTTTTGAGAATCACAATAACATTTTTATAATTTCTTTTTTTTTTTACATGAGAAAAGAATTGCAGTTTCGAATTGTGCCTTGTTCCAACCAAACAAGTCAACCATTGTGTTTTTTATAGGAAAAAAAAAGGAAGAGATTTCTAAGCTTCAAAGTGTAACATTGTAGGGAAAAAAGTCGAATCTCCAAATGTGTTTTTATTCTGATGCAGAATAAAAAAAACAGTTTGGAACTAGACTTTTTGATATTGTTTGAGGTAGAAGGTCTATATTTGAAACTGTGACTTTTGAAATTATGTTGGTATGATAATAATTTTGAATATAATCTGCATTTGGTAAAATACATAAAAAAAAAAAAAAAAAACCACATTATTTAGGGAAAATTTTGTGAGGGTGTGCCCTGCAATTTTGTTTTGTACTTTTGATTGGGCTTTTCAATTTTAATAATAGCAATAATTAATAATAGTGCATTGATGCACGTGAGCGCGGCCCTAGAGAATCTGTTTACCAATAGCTTTACAGTTTTTGAGTTGTCTTTTACCTCATTCAAGCCTTTCTCTTCCTTTGGTGACTTTTTTCATGCCCCAAACTAGGGGTGTCAATCAGTTGGGTTAGGAAAATTTTCTAATCGAAAATTGATATCTAAAATTCTCAAACCGATTCCAAACCAATTGTATAAAAAACTGAACCGATCCCAAAATCGATTTTGGCGGTTTCCCTATCCCAAAACCAAAAATCCCAAAATTTAAGATAAAAATAAGTTCTAATTTTTTTTTAAAGAAAAATAGCATTACCGATTCTATAACATATAAATGCACCATTAAAATTTAAAACTTCAATAAGTAGTCTAACATATAAAAATAACCCAACAAAATAGCATAATCTTACAAAATACAAACCATAGTTACAGCTTACAAACCAACCAATAATAGCCTAAAACATTTAAACAACACAACTAAAACAATCTAACACAGGTTAAAGAACCTAACAAAACAATCAAATTCGGGAATTTCGATAAATTCGGAAAATTCAAAAATTTCAAGTTTGATTCCTGATCCCGAACCGAAAATGTTCGGATACCTGGAAATTTAGAAATTTAAATTTCGATTCTGAACCAAATCATTCTTTCAGAAAATTTGCTTCGATATATCGGTTTGGATTTCAAAAATTTCGAATGTTTGCTCACCCCTACCCCAAAACAAGTATATTCTCCCTGGTTCTTAATCCATGCACTTGAATAGTACTCTTTTTCACCTTTTATCAATTTAGTACTAAAATTTTAATTTTTGTCAATTTTCTCCTTCATGTTTCAACAAGCCATCAAAGAGATCCTTTGGACCATTTCACCCCAAGGAAGCACCATATTAAGTTATATTTTGCTTCATAAAATTTATGCTACGCTAGAGATTAATTGTTTAATAAAAATATAAATAATTATACATGTAAAATAATTTTAAATCTTTAATCATCTCAGCACTTTAATTTTTTTTAATTAGTTTTGTCTTTCATTAATTTTATTTAAGTGCAATATTTATTTGACTGATGAAGCATACACGAAAAAATAAATAATAAATCATGATGATCGTAGATATAAATTTTTAAGTCATTCATCTATTTTTTTATTATCATTTTTTTTATGTAACTAACTCTACGGACTAAATATGAGGCATGGAGATGGAAGTAAAGTAAGTCAAAGCAGAAAAATATCACAAACTTAATTCTTGCTATTTTTTTTTTCCAGAAATAGAAAGACTGACGAAAAGAAAATAAATTGGTTCTACATTTTGCACCCTACATGTGCGTTATTAATTTTTTTTTGATATATTTATAATCTAATAATTACTTCTATATAGATTAATTATATTTATATTTATATTTTATTGGTGTGTAAATTATTTCAAATTGTTAAATTACTTAAATGCATAGAATTAGAATTCAATTGTTGGAATTTTTTTAAAAATTAACTTAATATTGTATTTCCAAGGGGCAAAGTTTGTCCAAAAGATCACAAAAGGGCCTCATTGATGCCTATTTGAAACTTGAGGGAGAAAATTGACAAAAAATGTAGGTTTGGATCTAAATCGGTAAAAGATCAAACCTCGGGATGTTGTTGATAATTGCCATTTTCTTTTTCTATAATATTTTAGGCATGATAGGCATGTGTTTAGATGGTTATATAATTTGCTTTTGAGTGCATGGGAGAAGATGTCTATTTGAGGATAATGATATGGTCCCACCAAATTGCTACAAGTTCATAATCATTTATTGGCTTTTTTTTTTTCAATTTTGGGACATGTGGATCATGAAATTGTGCATATGATGCGTCAATAAAAATAATTATAGCACACTTGATTACGTTTGACATTACAAATGGCAAACATCCCACAAATTTTCTATATTGTTCAATCATTTGTAATGGCAAAAAGTTGTATATTATTTGTCACTATTAATGGCAAAAATATGTATATATATATATATATATATATATATTATAGATTTCCAATGCTAACAGCGAAAATCAAATTTTTTTAGTTCGCTAATTCTAATGGAAAAAATTATTATTATTATTTTATAGTTCCCTAATGTTAATGGCAAAAATCAAGTATTTTTTTTATCAGTTTCTCATTTCTAATGGCGAAATACTAAAAACTGTAAAAAAAAAAAAAATAAATAAATAAACTAACTTATCACAGCCATTTTCCTTCCTGTATTCATCTTTCAATCCAATAACGAAATCAACATAGACTATTCCAGTTTGAAACATAAAAAAATTGAACTATAATCAATGCAAGAAAAAATATAAAAACACATTGTATCCAGTTTACATTTTTTTACAGTTCCGAATAAGGTCTATAATTTCAAATTAATATATGTCGGTAATTTTGACATGTTGATAGTATATATATTGGTAAATGAGTATATTTCAATATTTGTTTTTATAAAAGCCTTATTTGAATTTAATAATTAATATAGTTTATAGTTGTTTTACAATTTTGAATAAGGTTTATAATTTCAAATTAATATATGATGGGAATTTTGACATGTTGATAGTATATATTTATTGGTAAATCAATATTTCAGTATTTATTTTTCTAAAAAGCCATATTTGAATTTAATTAATATAGTTTACAGCTTTTTTAGAGTTCCGAATAAGGTCTGTAATTTCAAATTAATATATGTCAATAATTTTAACATGTTGATAGTATATGTATCGGTAAATCAACATATTTTAGTATTTGTTTTTCTAAAAAGCCGTATTTGAATTTAATTAATATATCTATTGTCAAATGTGTTTTTATATTTTTCTTTCTAAAAAGACATGTTGAATGCGGTTATAAGTTTATTATTTTTATAATTTTCAGTATTTCGCCATTAGTAATGGTGAACTAAAAAAAAAAAAAAACTTGATTTTTGCCATTAGCAATTGGCGAACTGGAATATATATATATTCGCTATTAGTAATGGCGAATAATATACAATTTTTTGCTATTACCAATGGTGAATGATATAGAAATATTTTTGGATTTTTGCAGATGCATCGTATCCGTAATTATTTTTATTGATGCACCATATATGTAATTTTCGGCCCATGTGCTCCAAAATGGAAAAAATCCATCATTTATTAGTGCATTTGTTTTGACATAATATGGGTTTATTTGATGTTACCAAAAATGTTTACTTTTATGCTTTTTAATTATTAGAAGTAGAAATGTGTATTTGGTGTGGCAAAAAAAAATCACTTATAATTTTGAGACATAAAATTATACTCTTGTAAAAGCAAAAATTTTAGTATTTTTCTCAAAAAAGTATTCTTCCCTCATATTTTGTATTACTATCAATTACTTTTTATTATTTCTAATACAAAAAGAATATTTTTTGTAATTTCTATCAAATACATATATCGTGCTCAAGTATACTTATTCATATCTAATAAAAAAATATATTTTTATACTTGTAAGATTCCATCATACAAGCCGATTACTACCAATAGAAGTTCTTCCTTTTTGCCAATATAAATAAAAATACTGAAAAATGTCAGATGTTACATATGTTTAATCAAGGGTTGTATATTTTAATACAATTTTTTACTTGAATAAGCTTAACTGTTGGGTGCATTTATTCAACAGCTAAAAATTATTGGAATTGATTTCATTGTTGAATCAATATGATTTAAAGATTAAGATTATGCATAAATATACTATTTCTTTAATAAATTTTGTGATGGATTATTACCATCTTTAGTTTTGCTTCATGTTTCATTGATTGTGTTATCATTAGGCTAACCATTTTTTTCCCCCTCATAGTTAGGCCTTCTTTTTCCTTTTTTTTTTTTTTTTTGGATCAACGTGTCATTTTCTTCCATTATGCTTTCCAGCCAATTTTAGTCGGGCCCATGTGAATTTGTTTTTGTCAAACATAAGCGCCCCATGTATGACATTTAAGAGAAGGGTCCTCTAACTTTAAAAAAAAAATTAGAGGGAGGCAAAATTCTAGCCATGAAACAAAATTTGTTAATAAAAAATTATATGAATAATTTTGTAATTATATATATAAATATTTGTTTATATGGTCATAGAATTTTGAGGTGTAAGATATATCTTTGCCTGATATTTAGAGAGGGAACTATATATTGTGCAGGAAAGATTCTTCTCATCAGTTGGCGCCTCCATATTGTTTATTAATTTAATCTCTTAAAACTTATTTTTTACTTATTTTTAATTAAAAATATTTATAGTAATTTTATCCTCAAAATATAATGATTTAGTATAAAAAATTCTTATAGTTTACAATAAAAAGGAATTTATTGTATTGAGATCAAGTCCTGTAAATTTGGCTTATTGTTTGTTCCGATGTCCATTGTTGACCAGTACCTTGAGAGTATTTTGCTTGTCTTTTCAAAATTATAAATATTTTTGATAATTTAAAAGAATTACAATTCAATGGTTTACATTATTTACCGTAGTTATATTTCCTATTTTGGGTGTAAATAAATAATTCGTCCTCTTATTCCATGGAAAATTATATTCATTAGTCTTCTGCCCGAATTAACTTTTTAAGTACTCCTCAACTATGCTCATTATGAGAATTATCGCTTTAAACTTGCAATCTCTCTTATTATCCCTTATCGCAATCCTAGTATTGGTCACCACAAATGACTGAAAAAGAAAATTTTTCTTATTGCATTTTGATGTGAATATACATGGTTTGGAACATGTTAATGAGTGGCATACATATATACTGACATGACAATCATCTAATAACCATGATTTGATCGGTGTGAGTGCATTTACCTCCCCGTCACCCTCATAATATGCACCCGTCTTGAGTTTAATTCTTTTCTCGATTTGATTCAAAAGTTAATCCCTACTTGGGTTGGGCATCTCAACCACTTGGGACTCTAAATTACTTGTTATCAATTAATTCTAAACGAACATCTAGAAACTACTTTTTCTTTCCAATTCTAAAACCTACATTAGCTACTGTTACTGTCTTATTTGGATTAGTTACAAGTATATTTCAATTTGAATTTTGTTCATTAGCATGGTTATGTTTATGTAATTGCTATGGGTGTATTCTTAGCAGTCACGATAGTAGTTGACTAACTGACTGCAGTCCCTGCTTAGAATACACACATAGCATTTTAGTCTGAGTTGTTTTGTTGATGTATTATGTTTAGTAACCACTATGTATGTATTCTCGGCAGGGACGGCAGTGGGAGACTAACCCCGGGATATGGTGGCGGTGGGAGCCCCCCTAGTGGCGAAGGTGGTGACGAGGGGGGTTTTTTCAGTATGATATTTGGTAGCAGTGCGCCACCACCAACCACCAGTTACATTTTATCTACTTCAATTATTGTATTGATGAATTTGTTTATTACCACCAACATTGGTTCTCTATTATTACTATCATGTTCATTGTAGTAGAGAATTTGGATACTTCATTTAAGAAAGAAAGAAAATCAATTGAAATTTTGCAATTCGGTTCACTTCAGTGACGAGTTTGAGATGATTTTTGTAGTTGAAAGTGGTTGGTGCTTTATTAATTTTTTTATTTTTATTTTTGTTTTCCTGTTTATAAAAATATTTCAGGCTATACTCAAATCGTTTTTGGACCTCGCTATGCTTACAATAGTTTATTAATTTTGTCACATGAATTATTATAACACTTTGTGTAGTTTAGAATTTGTACAACGAAAAAGATTAAAAAAAGTAAGGTAGTCTAATCATTTATAACTAAAGTTGAGCACTTAGGAGCTCATAGATGTGCAGATTGTATGATATATGTCTTTTTTTTATATCATATTAATTTTAATTATTTTGTTAAATTAGTTTTAATAATTTATACCAAATAATTATTTTTATAAATTTATAAAAGATCAATTGGTAAATTTTATACTATGATAATATCTTTACGAAAAGTTAATATTTATTTATATTAATTTTAAGTATGTGAAAATTTTACTATGAAAAGTATTTTAAAAATTAATATTGATTGGGACTATATTTTAAAAATTTATGAAGAAACTTATTTGGTATAAATTATTAATTTGTAAAAATATTTATTTACTAATAGTATTTTGATTCTTAAATATAATTTTAGTAATTTTTATAATGATAAGTTATTTTATAGTCATATATATATATGTGGGTCAGTGTATGATTTTATATGAAATTTAATTTTATTAATTTTTATTATGATAAGTTGATATATATGTATATAATATATTATGATAAATTGATAAATATGTATATAATTTTAATAATTTATATCATAGTAAATTTTATTATTTTAAATCATAATTTTATATGAATCATAATTTTCATTATGGTAAGTTTAATATTAAAAATCCTAATTTTATGGAACACGAATCAAATAATTGTGCAGACAAATATTGTAATTAGAGTGAAAATAGTTGTAGGAAATTTATTTTTTATATATATACATAAGAAGATATGAGATAAAACTATTCAATTTTTTTTTTTTTTAAAAAAAAGGTGCTAAATATTTTACGTACAATTTTTATTTTCATGTTATGAAAGGACAAACTACGTCTACCTCCTTAAGCTTCGGTGTAGAAATAACGGACCACCTCCATGTGTTTAAAATATTATTTTAATTTTGTGTCTAACTATGTACTTGCATTTTGTGGAAGCGTTTCAGTATTTGATGATAAAACTAATATCAGTTGGCTTGTAGAATTTGATTTCCTTTTTTGGGAGTTTTTTATGGCAATTTTGGGTGCTCTGAAAAACTTATTCAACTCTAACCGAATATCAAACATATATATAATAAATCCAAAAAACTTAAAATGGAAACTATTTACCATTTACATAACTAATGAATGCCTATTTTGGTTTTTTCAACAATAAAAGCATTTTACCCATTTTTAATAATCACCACACTGCTTGAAAATGTAGCTTGTATACTTTATTTATCAAAAATGACACTCCCTATCAGAATCAGTTTTCAGAAGCATTTCTGGTTGATTGTTTTTGAGTAGAAGTAATAGCAAACTCAAGATTACTCAATTACCTTCTTATTGCAAATTGATGATGGTATTGGTTTGATATCATGTTTACAACTATTTTCTTTACACGGCCAGCACAAGGCTCCACTCGAACAAAGATCCAACTCGGTAATTCGCAATGGCCAAACCTAAACACATGTTTTAATTTTGGGCTCCAGGTTGGTAGAAACTTGGCTCGAATCTTATTTTTGGTAGCTTACGTTTTGATCAAGGGTTTGTTTGGTTGCATCTTATAAACCGAATATATTTGTTGTTTTAGCCTAAATAAACTAAATGCATTCAATTTTTTTCTCAATCACAAATAAGATAAGCTAATTTGCTTCAAAGCTGCAATCCAAACAACCCTAAGTAAAACCATGCTCATCTAGGCTCATTTACTCCAGCTGCAAGTGGCCGGTATAATTCAATCTTTGCTGTTTGCTTTACCACGCTCAAGTCTGATATACCATATGTACTACTAAATAAAGATTGCTTAGTTTGAGTAGAACAAGTTTAGAAAGACAAGGATTAGTGCTAAACATTTGTTAATTAAAATAATATACAAAATAAACAATCATAAAATAAAATAGCCAATGAAAGTGCAGCCTTTCCCCATTCTGGAAAGAAACAATAAAGGAAATATTACCAAAACGATCTGGTTTTCAAGCTTATTTACCAAAATCAATTTGTTCTCAAACCATTTACCAAAATAATTATGTCGTACTTATGTCGATATGAACCAACCATTGCCACTGGCTTGTTAACTGAACCCACCAGTAGGAATGGCGGGTTCATGGCCAATCATGCCACTGTTCAACATGAACTTGTTATTGGCAATGGCAAGTCAGGTAAAACACTCCATTGAATGACGGGTTCTTGTGGAGCAAACTTATTTTGATAAATAATTTCAAAACAAACTGTTATTGGTTAATAAGTTTGTGCTTTGAAAATCAGCTTCCTTTGATACTTTTCTCACCGAGAAAGCAGCTCCCAATTCCCTCAAAGACATTTCTTCATCGTTTAACTATCATTAGTCGGCTTAGATCACTTCATTGAATATCTTTGTTCAGCCAACCATAACCATGTCGTCTCCATCAGCTTGAGCAGCCACTGCTTCGAGCCTCCGCAATGTTCTCTACCATTGCTCTTCCATCTCTTGCACACTGCTCTTTCTCTCCGCATATTGTCTATCACACTCTTCGAATAAACCTGAGTTCATCTCGAGGAACATTCTCCGCACGTTGGCCGTGAGCCCGTGAACTGCCTGGTTCCAGTGGCCCTCCATGTTCTTCTCCAGGGCTTGGAAAATGATGGGTAAAATCACTTGTCTGTTCTGAGCTATCAAACCCACTACGTGTTCATTGTTTCACAAGTAAAGTGCTCGTTCGGCAACCTGTCATGGAACTTGTCACGTAAGAAATCAATAAATTATAAGTACAGAAAAACTTCATTTCATGATGAAAACAAGACCAGAATAAAACAAGGCTCAATGAAAATTATGAGTATTGTATATTTGTCTGACATGCTACAATTATTGATTTTTGGAAGTGCCGTTTGACCTAATATACACAAATTTAGGGTATACAAATTCAACTAACAAACAATGCAAATTTACAAAGATCGCTCCAAACTGAAGCAGAAAACATTGTAACCCTTAGCTTTAAAATCTCCACCATGTGCTACTCACTCCAGAATTGAAAACGTCACTACCAGGTCTGATTTACTAATGCAATGCCATGATCTGAAGCAAAACTTTTACTTTCGTCAAATGCAAAAAGTATCCCATGTACACAAATCACCATGACAATCCAATGAAGAGCCACAACAAGCAGCTGTGATGATAAAAGGTTGACAAAGCTTCCACTTCATACATATATCATCCCCTTGGAAGATGAATAACTTGAGTTTATTTAGCTCCAATCCAAATAGAATCCCAAAAGTCAGTCAATTCAAAAACCATCACGTTCACATTGTATGGTGGACAAGTATTGAACTTGAATCTTTAAGCTGACGCACAATGTCTCATAGTAAAGAAAAAGGACAAGGCAGGAACTGAAGGGATGTGCAACACAATGAGTAATATATTCAAATCATAACCAACTGATGAGTACTGATACTAGCAAACATGAATTCAATGCATTACTTGTCCGGGAATAGAGAAAGAAGATACTGAAGCATTGGACAAAAAATGACTCGTAAATCAAATCACCTATATATGCATACCAAACCGGAACATTAATTTCTACTAAATTTTGATGAACCGAATCTACTCAGGAAATAAACAAGGATGAACGAGAAGAAAAAAAGCAACACAATCCCAATGGAGATGCAAGATAGGACAGTTCAAATCTTGGAAATGATCTGATCGCAAGAACTAGATTACTAGCAAGAAAAGGTAAAAGACAATAGTCTAAGAGAAACTAAACCCCGCAATGCGGGTGCTTTATGCCCCAAGGTGTCAACATGTGTGTATATATATAGTCTAAGAGGAACTCAGATAGCCATATACACCTAACAATTTCTATTGTAGATCTCAATAGTATAATTACAATCCTCAACACCTCATTTAATCTAATAATGATATTCTTTTTCTAAAATAAATCAACAAAATGCAATATCCTCAATCGGGCCTTCGTACCATATATTGCTCATATCATCTATATACACTTTAGTCTTTAGGCAGTAAGAAGAATTCAGAAACATACTTAAAACTAATATAATGGAGATTCTTCCACAGCGACATTCTCGACCTTCATGAACAGCAGTGTCTTGGGGAGCTGACCACCTAAGAATAGAAACAACTACGAGTTTGAGCATCTGTAAGTCTGTCATGTACCCCTCTTGCACACATTCCATATGGCTCTATATTCCAAGCACAGAGTTTTGCCTTCTCATCACATGTATCTTAAAACACTTTTGATTCCAGAGAGACTAGATACAAAAAATTGAATATAACCGCCTACAAAAGTAAACCAGATGGGTGACCTTTTCGCTAAACACAAACTCTGTGTTACAAATGCCTGCGTAAAAAATATAATATAATATATAAATACTAGGAGGGAGACACGTGCGTTTCCCGAACGTTGTGTAATGTGTGAGCGATTTATTTATTGTTATATGAAACAAAATCTAAATAATATTTTACAAAGCAAAGTGTAAGAGGCCACGGTGTTTGTAGATGATTGTGTAGCACTAATACTTTGAGTTTGATAATGTGTCTGCAAATGAATATGAAGTAGAATGACTTAATTTGGATTTTTTTTTCATGCTTCAAAGAACATGTAACCAATAGATCATTAAGGATTGCAAGGAACACTTTGTTTTGTCTCCATATTCTTGTATATGTATCTTCATGTAAATAATCCCCATGAAGATCGACATACATATTTTAATTCAATGTAAAATTATTGCATGGGAGTTTCAATTCAATTCTTATAGATTAAATTGATGACTATACAAAATTACTCTTGAAACACTTCAGAGTATCTTAAGCTTTGAGTACTTAGTTCATCAATTTGTATGTCTTATGCAACTACCATCCCTTCCATTGGATCCTTGTCATTTATTCTCTCAACATCTATGCAGAATCGATAAGTATTTCCCATAATATTTTCCAGCTCTACTTTTTTTATTCTCTTGATCTGCATTATAATAATATATTTCAAAGTTAATAGTGTTGCTCATCATTTTTTGCATTTCTTATGTAAACATTTTATATGTTAATACTAACTTCATTGTCGGTCTTAATGAACTATTTTGCAGGGCACCCGATAATTGATTCTACCATGTTGAATGGTGTGACAATCAGTTGACTTGTATCATCAGTTACGGTGAGCTTCAGTAGGAATCTATTTTGGGGACACAATTATTACCAACTAATTGTCATTTAATTTAATTTAATTTCTATTTTATAGTTATATGTACCTTAGATGATTGTCGGATTTCTTGCATTTTGGACATTCCATTCCGGAGTCAGTAAGCGCAACTTTCTTTCTGCAAGATGAGCATGCATTGTACCATAGTCTTTCTTTGTTGTTGATTTTTAATATTCTTGTCGTGAAGAAGCAGTCAGTATCCTGCAAAAATTGGTTCATAGATTGTCATGAGCACTGAGATGGTTTAAATAAATAATGATATTGTGGCGCCCTGAATCCCGAGAAATTCGGGGACACGAGATTTATATTTCCCTTTTTGAAGATAAAATGAAGAAAAATTTTATAGAACTAAAAAATAAAATGGAAACACATTTTTCTAAAGTTATCTCAT
>MKEJ01043337.1:745-20509 GCA_001753735.1 Embelia ribes | reverse complement strand
TGTCTTCATCATTTAATATCGAAAATATTACAATCGTACCGTGCTTTTGAAAAAAAAAATTGGGGCCTTATAAAGACACTATGAAGCTTGCAAGCAAGAGCTTCTCAAAGCTAAGCTTGCATGGAAGAGAAGGGTTGAGGAGGTTGAAGATGAAGAGGACTTTGTAGAAGATAGCAAAGATGAGATGGAAGAAGGAGAGGTTGAAGAGGAAAAGTATGTCAACATTCTTACTACGGTGGAGAATGTGAAGTTTTGAAGGCAAATGAATGAGGCACTCACCTTCATGTATGAAGAACAAGAAGAAATTCTTAAGGTGGAAGCCATTCTTGGAGAACAAGAGAGGATGATGATAGTGGAAGGGAAAGAAATGGAGGTTGAGGCGACTAGGATGGTGGCGAGAAAGGGCCAACAAGTGGCTACTACGGGCAGTGACCAGGCACCCTTTTTCCCAATCCCTAAGGCTGGCAAGAGCAGGGGAGGGGGGGGGGTTGGTAGCATGGTTAAATCCATCAAGTCTCACCCATCTTTGATTGACACCCAATCAATCAACCGGTATCTAGTTTGGCTGCATTTTTTTTGCCTCACACTTCATTGATATTTTTTGGGTTATGCAACATTGAATCTTCCAAAAAAAAAAAAAAAATCAAAAAATGAGATGAATGGAAAACAATATTCAAAACGAAACATGGGCTATATCAGTGGCTGGTTAAGCCATTCGACTTATATAATGTATTAAGCACCTTCATGAGGTTGATTAATCATGTGCTTAGTGAGTTTATTAGTAGATTTGTTGTCATTTAGTTTGATGACATCTGTTTTATATCAAGAGTTTGGACGAGAATATGGGGGCACCTAAGAGCTGTTTTGAAGTTCTACGAAATGAGATCTTGTTCGGTAACTTAAAGAGGTATGAGTTCTGCCAAGATTGAGTTATCTTTCTTATATATGTTATTTCACAGCAAGGGTTTGGAATATATGAGAAGAAAGACAAAGCTATGACAGAATTGCCTAAACCTATTAGTATTTTTGAAATGAGGAGTTTCATGTTTTAACATCATTCTATCGGAGGTTTGTAAGATTTTTAGTACCATTCTTTCTCCCTGGACCAAATGTTTCAAGAAGAAAAGTAAGTTTAATTGAGGATAATCTGCCCAAAGGAGTTTCAAGTTAATTAATAAGAAGTTATGCTCAACTCCTATACATGTTGTTTCTAATTTCTTGAAGATGTTTGAAGAAAAGTGTGATACTTCGGGAGTGGGTATTGGGGTTGTACTTTTGCAAGATAAGGGCACTATAGCTTATTTTAGTGAGAAGTTGGGTAGTGCTTAGTTGAATTATTCAACATTTGATAAAAAGTTTTATACGTTGGTTAGAGTTTTGGAATTTTGGCAACACAACTTGTTACCGAGAAAGTTTGTTATTTATATGGATCAAGAATCATTGAAGCATTTGAAGGTTCAAAGCAAACTTAACCAAAGGCAGGCTAGATGGGTTAAATTTTTTTAAATCTTTCTATATATTAGCAAGTATAATGAAGGGAATGTGAACACAGTTTCAGATGCACTTTCCCAAAGGTATGCTCTTGTTTCGATGATAAGTGCAAAGTTTTTGGATTTTAAATTAATTAAAAATTAGTATTTGGATGATCGAGACTTGACTTCAATTTATTTGGAGTCTGAGAAAGGAGTCGTGAAAGGCATCTGCCATCACGAAGAGTATTTATTAAAATCAAAGGAGTTATATAAACCTAATTGCTCTATTCGAGAACTTTAGTTTGGGAAGCATATAGTGGAGGTTTATTTGGACAATTTGGTGAGAAGAAGAATTTAGAGGTGATTAAATAACACTTCTATAGGCCAAAAATGATGAAAGATTCGCATCGAGTGATTGAAAGATGTATAGTAGGCAAGAAGGTGAAGAGCAAAGCAATTGCTTATGGTTAATATACCTATTCCGGATCAGCCGTAGTTCGATGTTAGTAGGGGCTTTGTTCTTAAGTTACTGAGGATACAAATGGATGGATATTTAGTTGTGGTTATTATTGATAGATTTTCATAAATGGCACAATTCATTACTTGTCACAAGATTGATGATGCCTCTTACATAGCAAATTTGTTCTTTTGCGAAGTCAAGATTTTTCATGGGATACCGAAGATCATAGTATCACATCGGGACACAAAATTCTTGAGTTATTTTTGATGACCTTGCGGAAGAAACTCAAAATAAAGTTGTGCTAGAAAGCTATTTTTTAGCACAGCTTGTCACCTGCAAACCAAATTGGTAAACCGAATGCCTTCCTTATTTAGAGCTATTGTGAACAAGAATTTAAAGCATTGGGATGAATGTTTAGCTATTGTTGGGTTTGCTTATAACTGAAGTGTGCATCGTACAACTATACATTCTCCATTTGAAGTCGTCTATGGGTTCAATCCGATCCCACCACTTGATTTGTCACCACTCCTGAGCGGCAAGCGTGTGTGCGTAAATGAAAATAGGAAGGCCACTCGTTAGGATCTTGTGTAAGAAAGTAAAAGAGCAAATAGATGAAACCAATGAAAAGGTAGCAAACAAAGGGAGAAAGAAAATCCAGATCGACCAAGGAGCTTAGAAAAGATAGGTTTCCGAACACAATTTGTCCAAAAATAATTGGTGCACTCTCTTATTTGTACATTCATTCAATGCAAAATACAACTAGATACCACTTTTAAGATTTAATAATCCACGTACAACCAATAGATACAAGAATAAGAAAATTTTAATATAAATAGTATTGGTATTTATATGCTATTCAAAATTTGAAAAAATATTTTTTGGTTTATGTCTAAAAGTGTATAACAGTTGGCTATGTTAATTATTTGTGGATGAATGAACAAAAATAAGGCAATGTATCATTTAAAGTTTGAAAATTGAGGGTGAAATTTTGGTGACGTAGGTGCGGTGAGAGGACAGAGGAGCCCCAAGCAGAGCGTCTTTTTCTTCCTTTCTTCTTCCTGATCTAACTAAAAGCCTCCCAAACTCTACAACTGAAAGTAACACATTTCCCATTAATTATTAGTACCAATAATTAGTACGAAAAAAAAGAACATCGCATTTTCCCCAAAAAAATTAGAACTATTGCTCCACCAATGATGCTCCCAAGCACCTGCATTATCTCAATCTGCTGCATATTATTATGCTCTCTCTCTCTTTTCAAAGGGGCAGTTCTCAATCTCACACTGCCACGTCATCACCCTAACCCTGAAGCTGTGGCGGAAGATATACAGAGGTAATTGAACACATTCTCTTTGCGTGTTTCTATTTTTGTGCTACATTCAGCTTAAAAAACAAAAAATCCCAAATTTAATTGCCTTCACTTTTTGCTCCTCTGTTATCCTAATTTGGGTCATTACCCCAAATTTATTCCTCCTCTGTTTTCCCCCTAAATCCCCAATCTAATTTTGCTCATTGTTGATATTTTTTGGCCTGATTTAAATAATTAATAAAAATATACATGTTCCCAGTTGATTTGGTTCATTGTTGAGCTAAAAGTATACATTTTTTTAGATTCATTGAGCTGAAAGAACAAAACACCTAAAATTAATTGCCCTTAATTTTGCTCCTCTGTTTTTTACCCTAAATCCCCAATCTAATTTTTCTCATTGACGGTATTTTATCTCTTGATTTAAACAGAAATACACTCACTTGATTATCTGCTAATCTGGGTACCTATCTTTCTTACAAAATCTTCTAGAGATTTACCCAATTTAGGGCTTAGAATCTTAATACTCCGCTCTGTCGGACTAAACTTTTGAGTTTTTATTTATTTATTTTTATTTTTTTACTTTTTTATAAAATAGGTTTACAGTTTACATCTGTTTCTAATCTCCTACACAAAATTTTTATGTCATTTTACGCCAAAAAAAAAGTAGGACAATTTAGCAAAAAGAAAAATATAAAATAGAAATGATCTTTTTTATTAATAAATTTCTTCAACAAAAATGATGATGCCCTAACCTCACACATTCAATGAAATCTCTGCTTTTATATATATATACCATAAGAAAAAAGAAGATAATTTCTTTTACTTTTTGATACTTTGATAATCAAGATTTAATGCTCACTGTCACCAATCGATACAGGAGAGTAAATGTGTCGATTTCGAGGAGGCAAATGCTGACTCCGCAGCAGTCATGCCTGACGGGCAACCCCATCGACGACTGCTGGCGTTGCGATCCGAACTGGTCCTCAAACCGTCAGCGCTTGGCGGACTGTGGAGTGGGGTTCGGGTCAGCCGCACTCGGGGGAAAAGGCGGGAAGATTTACGTAGTGACGGACTCATCTGACCACGACGCGGCCAACCCAACCCCCGGCACGCTACGGTATGGCGTTATCCAGGATGAGCCGCTCTGGATCGTGTTCTCGGGGAATATGCTGATTAAACTTAAGTACGAGCTCATTGTTAATAGCTACAAGACGATGGATGGCCGTGGGGCTAATATTCAGATCACTGGCGGCGGATGTATTACACTTCAGTATGTTAGCAATGTAATCATCCACAACATTCAGGTCAGTCATTTCTATTTTTAATTCTTATATATTTTTGTTTTCTTTTTACAAAAAATTTTCTGTGATCGAGTGTTTGGTAATTGAGGTTCCATGTAATTTCTACTTTCTAGTTTTGTTTCTTATATTTTTGTCTTTCCAAGAAAAAACTTTACAAGGAGACTTAGTGGTAAGACTGCAGATTGTTTTTGTTTTATCAATTGCCATTTTTTATAGATTTTGCAATCTCATATAATTAATTATTTTCACAACTTTAGTGACTTTTGTACCAAATACGAATGACTTTGCAACAACTTGTTTATGGAGGAAAAAAGTCCATTTGAAATGATTTCCAATTTAATGCACAATTTCTACAAGTTTGTGCTCCTTTTTGGTGCATGTTTGCTTTTTAGATCAATTTTCTTTTCAAAAGTAGTAATTTTTTAAAGAGGTCAATTGTGAATGGATATGAATTTATGTTTACAATACATTTAATTATTATATTCGCTTCATGTTTATCCTTTTCTGAAATTGATACCAATGGTGTTATGCATATCTTTATTACGATTTATGGGTTGGAAACAATATTTCTGAAAATATGAGTAAGATTGTGTGCATTAGAGATCTCACTTCACGTAATGCTAGAATTTTGTACATTGACAATTGCAATGCAAATCATATTGAAATATAATGCTCAACTTTTTAGATATATCTTTTCTACCATGAATTCAACATGTTCCTGTAATTACGCTTTTATAGATCAGCCACTGTGTTCCTTCGGGCAACACTAATATCCGGGCAAGCCCAACGCATGTCGGGTACAGGGGCAAATGCGATGGTGATGGGATCTCCATCTTCGCGTCACGTGATCTCTGGATCGACCACGTCTCCCTCTCTTACTGCACAGATGGGCTAATTGATGCCATAATGGGATCCACGGGGATAACCATATCGAATAGCTATTTCGCGCACCATAACGACGTTATGCTTTTAGGGCATGATGACAATTACTTGCCCGATTCAGGCATGCAGGTGACTATAGCATTTAATCGATTCGGTGAGGGGCTCGTGCAGCGTATGCCACGATGTAGACGCGGGTACATACACGTGGTGAATAATGACTTCACGGGGTGGAAGATGTATGCCATTGGAGGTAGCGCGGACCCCACTATTAACAGCCAAGGAAACCGCTACATTGCGCCAACAGACGCAGATGCCAAGGAGGTAAACGCAATGTTTGGGGTTTTAAGAATAATTTATAAAATTGTTTTTGTTCTTGTTTTCGTTTTCTTAGTGCCAAAGGTGGTAAACAAATTGATCAATTATTTCGAGGATTTTAAGGAAATATGTATTTTTATGCTTTCGGAAAATGAGTTTTTTTTAATATATATTTTTACCATACGGTTGAAAAGGTTGAATTATTGTCCGGTCAATTCTGTTTCTGACTTTTGTCAGAACGGTCACACGGTATGTATTTTTTCACTTGCATTGTGGATCTTCTTATTACGCGCTGGTCGCACAATTTGCCTAAATTCAAGCAGGAAAATATATACATGCACATTAAATGTTACATATAAGTTGCAGATGCTAATTGGTACATTCAACTATTAGACACAAAATTGATAACCTCATATATATATATAAAGACTAATTAATTTTTGACATAACGGCCAGTATAAAATGTAGGGCTAGTTTGCAGTTTAATTGCCTATTTGAAAAGAAAAATTTATGTTCGGGTACAACAAATGAAAAATATTGCAGTTTAATTGCGAATGTTCTCCATATCAAAAAGAATTTTTGGGAAAATGGATTTTTTAGATCCCAATAGTTACTAGAATGATATTACATTACTGCTAGGCAGGATGATGATGTGTCTACGTGCAATGTAGGTGACGAAGCGAGTGGATACGGGGGAGGGAGTGTGGGCGGGTTGGAATTGGAGGAGCGACGGCGATGTAATGGAGAATGGAGCCTTCTTTGTGCCATCGGGTGCGGGGCTGGCGGCACAATACAGCAAGGCCTCGAGCGTGGACCCCAAATCGGCCAGCCTTATCGATCAGCTCACCCTTAATGCCGGTGCCTCCGGTGGGCCCAGGTATTGCCATAATACTCCCCTTTGGTCCCCCACTTGTCATTAAAATACCCACCGCCCTCAAGGGCAAATTTGTCATTTTATTATCAGGAATACAGGTTTGTCAGTTGCTGTTGCTGACAGTGCGAGCATCCATTGTGGGACTCATCTTCAACTTGTCATTATTCCTTCGTGTTTAGTTCCGATATTACCCCTACACTAAAGCGTTATTTCTTTTATCCCCCTTAAATATTAATTTATTCACACGTGACCCCTAAATATTGAAGCTGTCAACTATAATAATTAGTTACATAAAAATTAACATTTTATTACTGGCACAATAAATGTTTAACTACTTCATATTTATTAAGTGTTTCCATTGTTGCCCCGGCATAAGTGATATTAAATTGGAAATGTAAAGTGGTATAAACAACAAATCACAATAAATAAGGGTGATTTTATAATTTTTTGCACATTTATTCTTAGAAAATGAAATAAATTTTTGGATAATCTATCTAACATAGAAAGAGGGACAAAATAAGATTGTTTTCAAAATAACTACTTATCCAAGAAGTTAGTTTTGAGAATCACAATAACATTTTTATAATTTCTTTTTTTTTTTACATGAGAAAAGAATTGCAGTTTCGAATTGTGCCTTGTTCCAACCAAACAAGTCAACCATTGTGTTTTTTATAGGAAAAAAAAAGGAAGAGATTTCTAAGCTTCAAAGTGTAACATTGTAGGGAAAAAAGTCGAATCTCCAAATGTGTTTTTATTCTGATGCAGAATAAAAAAAACAGTTTGGAACTAGACTTTTTGATATTGTTTGAGGTAGAAGGTCTATATTTGAAACTGTGACTTTTGAAATTATGTTGGTATGATAATAATTTTGAATATAATCTGCATTTGGTAAAATACATAAAAAAAAAAAAAAAAAACCACATTATTTAGGGAAAATTTTGTGAGGGTGTGCCCTGCAATTTTGTTTTGTACTTTTGATTGGGCTTTTCAATTTTAATAATAGCAATAATTAATAATAGTGCATTGATGCACGTGAGCGCGGCCCTAGAGAATCTGTTTACCAATAGCTTTACAGTTTTTGAGTTGTCTTTTACCTCATTCAAGCCTTTCTCTTCCTTTGGTGACTTTTTTCATGCCCCAAACTAGGGGTGTCAATCAGTTGGGTTAGGAAAATTTTCTAATCGAAAATTGATATCTAAAATTCTCAAACCGATTCCAAACCAATTGTATAAAAAACTGAACCGATCCCAAAATCGATTTTGGCGGTTTCCCTATCCCAAAACCAAAAATCCCAAAATTTAAGATAAAAATAAGTTCTAATTTTTTTTTAAAGAAAAATAGCATTACCGATTCTATAACATATAAATGCACCATTAAAATTTAAAACTTCAATAAGTAGTCTAACATATAAAAATAACCCAACAAAATAGCATAATCTTACAAAATACAAACCATAGTTACAGCTTACAAACCAACCAATAATAGCCTAAAACATTTAAACAACACAACTAAAACAATCTAACACAGGTTAAAGAACCTAACAAAACAATCAAATTCGGGAATTTCGATAAATTCGGAAAATTCAAAAATTTCAAGTTTGATTCCTGATCCCGAACCGAAAATGTTCGGATACCTGGAAATTTAGAAATTTAAATTTCGATTCTGAACCAAATCATTCTTTCAGAAAATTTGCTTCGATATATCGGTTTGGATTTCAAAAATTTCGAATGTTTGCTCACCCCTACCCCAAAACAAGTATATTCTCCCTGGTTCTTAATCCATGCACTTGAATAGTACTCTTTTTCACCTTTTATCAATTTAGTACTAAAATTTTAATTTTTGTCAATTTTCTCCTTCATGTTTCAACAAGCCATCAAAGAGATCCTTTGGACCATTTCACCCCAAGGAAGCACCATATTAAGTTATATTTTGCTTCATAAAATTTATGCTACGCTAGAGATTAATTGTTTAATAAAAATATAAATAATTATACATGTAAAATAATTTTAAATCTTTAATCATCTCAGCACTTTAATTTTTTTTAATTAGTTTTGTCTTTCATTAATTTTATTTAAGTGCAATATTTATTTGACTGATGAAGCATACACGAAAAAATAAATAATAAATCATGATGATCGTAGATATAAATTTTTAAGTCATTCATCTATTTTTTTATTATCATTTTTTTTATGTAACTAACTCTACGGACTAAATATGAGGCATGGAGATGGAAGTAAAGTAAGTCAAAGCAGAAAAATATCACAAACTTAATTCTTGCTATTTTTTTTTTCCAGAAATAGAAAGACTGACGAAAAGAAAATAAATTGGTTCTACATTTTGCACCCTACATGTGCGTTATTAATTTTTTTTTGATATATTTATAATCTAATAATTACTTCTATATAGATTAATTATATTTATATTTATATTTTATTGGTGTGTAAATTATTTCAAATTGTTAAATTACTTAAATGCATAGAATTAGAATTCAATTGTTGGAATTTTTTTAAAAATTAACTTAATATTGTATTTCCAAGGGGCAAAGTTTGTCCAAAAGATCACAAAAGGGCCTCATTGATGCCTATTTGAAACTTGAGGGAGAAAATTGACAAAAAATGTAGGTTTGGATCTAAATCGGTAAAAGATCAAACCTCGGGATGTTGTTGATAATTGCCATTTTCTTTTTCTATAATATTTTAGGCATGATAGGCATGTGTTTAGATGGTTATATAATTTGCTTTTGAGTGCATGGGAGAAGATGTCTATTTGAGGATAATGATATGGTCCCACCAAATTGCTACAAGTTCATAATCATTTATTGGCTTTTTTTTTTTCAATTTTGGGACATGTGGATCATGAAATTGTGCATATGATGCGTCAATAAAAATAATTATAGCACACTTGATTACGTTTGACATTACAAATGGCAAACATCCCACAAATTTTCTATATTGTTCAATCATTTGTAATGGCAAAAAGTTGTATATTATTTGTCACTATTAATGGCAAAAATATGTATATATATATATATATATATATATATTATAGATTTCCAATGCTAACAGCGAAAATCAAATTTTTTTAGTTCGCTAATTCTAATGGAAAAAATTATTATTATTATTTTATAGTTCCCTAATGTTAATGGCAAAAATCAAGTATTTTTTTTATCAGTTTCTCATTTCTAATGGCGAAATACTAAAAACTGTAAAAAAAAAAAAAATAAATAAATAAACTAACTTATCACAGCCATTTTCCTTCCTGTATTCATCTTTCAATCCAATAACGAAATCAACATAGACTATTCCAGTTTGAAACATAAAAAAATTGAACTATAATCAATGCAAGAAAAAATATAAAAACACATTGTATCCAGTTTACATTTTTTTACAGTTCCGAATAAGGTCTATAATTTCAAATTAATATATGTCGGTAATTTTGACATGTTGATAGTATATATATTGGTAAATGAGTATATTTCAATATTTGTTTTTATAAAAGCCTTATTTGAATTTAATAATTAATATAGTTTATAGTTGTTTTACAATTTTGAATAAGGTTTATAATTTCAAATTAATATATGATGGGAATTTTGACATGTTGATAGTATATATTTATTGGTAAATCAATATTTCAGTATTTATTTTTCTAAAAAGCCATATTTGAATTTAATTAATATAGTTTACAGCTTTTTTAGAGTTCCGAATAAGGTCTGTAATTTCAAATTAATATATGTCAATAATTTTAACATGTTGATAGTATATGTATCGGTAAATCAACATATTTTAGTATTTGTTTTTCTAAAAAGCCGTATTTGAATTTAATTAATATATCTATTGTCAAATGTGTTTTTATATTTTTCTTTCTAAAAAGACATGTTGAATGCGGTTATAAGTTTATTATTTTTATAATTTTCAGTATTTCGCCATTAGTAATGGTGAACTAAAAAAAAAAAAAAACTTGATTTTTGCCATTAGCAATTGGCGAACTGGAATATATATATATTCGCTATTAGTAATGGCGAATAATATACAATTTTTTGCTATTACCAATGGTGAATGATATAGAAATATTTTTGGATTTTTGCAGATGCATCGTATCCGTAATTATTTTTATTGATGCACCATATATGTAATTTTCGGCCCATGTGCTCCAAAATGGAAAAAATCCATCATTTATTAGTGCATTTGTTTTGACATAATATGGGTTTATTTGATGTTACCAAAAATGTTTACTTTTATGCTTTTTAATTATTAGAAGTAGAAATGTGTATTTGGTGTGGCAAAAAAAAATCACTTATAATTTTGAGACATAAAATTATACTCTTGTAAAAGCAAAAATTTTAGTATTTTTCTCAAAAAAGTATTCTTCCCTCATATTTTGTATTACTATCAATTACTTTTTATTATTTCTAATACAAAAAGAATATTTTTTGTAATTTCTATCAAATACATATATCGTGCTCAAGTATACTTATTCATATCTAATAAAAAAATATATTTTTATACTTGTAAGATTCCATCATACAAGCCGATTACTACCAATAGAAGTTCTTCCTTTTTGCCAATATAAATAAAAATACTGAAAAATGTCAGATGTTACATATGTTTAATCAAGGGTTGTATATTTTAATACAATTTTTTACTTGAATAAGCTTAACTGTTGGGTGCATTTATTCAACAGCTAAAAATTATTGGAATTGATTTCATTGTTGAATCAATATGATTTAAAGATTAAGATTATGCATAAATATACTATTTCTTTAATAAATTTTGTGATGGATTATTACCATCTTTAGTTTTGCTTCATGTTTCATTGATTGTGTTATCATTAGGCTAACCATTTTTTTCCCCCTCATAGTTAGGCCTTCTTTTTCCTTTTTTTTTTTTTTTTTGGATCAACGTGTCATTTTCTTCCATTATGCTTTCCAGCCAATTTTAGTCGGGCCCATGTGAATTTGTTTTTGTCAAACATAAGCGCCCCATGTATGACATTTAAGAGAAGGGTCCTCTAACTTTAAAAAAAAAATTAGAGGGAGGCAAAATTCTAGCCATGAAACAAAATTTGTTAATAAAAAATTATATGAATAATTTTGTAATTATATATATAAATATTTGTTTATATGGTCATAGAATTTTGAGGTGTAAGATATATCTTTGCCTGATATTTAGAGAGGGAACTATATATTGTGCAGGAAAGATTCTTCTCATCAGTTGGCGCCTCCATATTGTTTATTAATTTAATCTCTTAAAACTTATTTTTTACTTATTTTTAATTAAAAATATTTATAGTAATTTTATCCTCAAAATATAATGATTTAGTATAAAAAATTCTTATAGTTTACAATAAAAAGGAATTTATTGTATTGAGATCAAGTCCTGTAAATTTGGCTTATTGTTTGTTCCGATGTCCATTGTTGACCAGTACCTTGAGAGTATTTTGCTTGTCTTTTCAAAATTATAAATATTTTTGATAATTTAAAAGAATTACAATTCAATGGTTTACATTATTTACCGTAGTTATATTTCCTATTTTGGGTGTAAATAAATAATTCGTCCTCTTATTCCATGGAAAATTATATTCATTAGTCTTCTGCCCGAATTAACTTTTTAAGTACTCCTCAACTATGCTCATTATGAGAATTATCGCTTTAAACTTGCAATCTCTCTTATTATCCCTTATCGCAATCCTAGTATTGGTCACCACAAATGACTGAAAAAGAAAATTTTTCTTATTGCATTTTGATGTGAATATACATGGTTTGGAACATGTTAATGAGTGGCATACATATATACTGACATGACAATCATCTAATAACCATGATTTGATCGGTGTGAGTGCATTTACCTCCCCGTCACCCTCATAATATGCACCCGTCTTGAGTTTAATTCTTTTCTCGATTTGATTCAAAAGTTAATCCCTACTTGGGTTGGGCATCTCAACCACTTGGGACTCTAAATTACTTGTTATCAATTAATTCTAAACGAACATCTAGAAACTACTTTTTCTTTCCAATTCTAAAACCTACATTAGCTACTGTTACTGTCTTATTTGGATTAGTTACAAGTATATTTCAATTTGAATTTTGTTCATTAGCATGGTTATGTTTATGTAATTGCTATGGGTGTATTCTTAGCAGTCACGATAGTAGTTGACTAACTGACTGCAGTCCCTGCTTAGAATACACACATAGCATTTTAGTCTGAGTTGTTTTGTTGATGTATTATGTTTAGTAACCACTATGTATGTATTCTCGGCAGGGACGGCAGTGGGAGACTAACCCCGGGATATGGTGGCGGTGGGAGCCCCCCTAGTGGCGAAGGTGGTGACGAGGGGGGTTTTTTCAGTATGATATTTGGTAGCAGTGCGCCACCACCAACCACCAGTTACATTTTATCTACTTCAATTATTGTATTGATGAATTTGTTTATTACCACCAACATTGGTTCTCTATTATTACTATCATGTTCATTGTAGTAGAGAATTTGGATACTTCATTTAAGAAAGAAAGAAAATCAATTGAAATTTTGCAATTCGGTTCACTTCAGTGACGAGTTTGAGATGATTTTTGTAGTTGAAAGTGGTTGGTGCTTTATTAATTTTTTTATTTTTATTTTTGTTTTCCTGTTTATAAAAATATTTCAGGCTATACTCAAATCGTTTTTGGACCTCGCTATGCTTACAATAGTTTATTAATTTTGTCACATGAATTATTATAACACTTTGTGTAGTTTAGAATTTGTACAACGAAAAAGATTAAAAAAAGTAAGGTAGTCTAATCATTTATAACTAAAGTTGAGCACTTAGGAGCTCATAGATGTGCAGATTGTATGATATATGTCTTTTTTTTATATCATATTAATTTTAATTATTTTGTTAAATTAGTTTTAATAATTTATACCAAATAATTATTTTTATAAATTTATAAAAGATCAATTGGTAAATTTTATACTATGATAATATCTTTACGAAAAGTTAATATTTATTTATATTAATTTTAAGTATGTGAAAATTTTACTATGAAAAGTATTTTAAAAATTAATATTGATTGGGACTATATTTTAAAAATTTATGAAGAAACTTATTTGGTATAAATTATTAATTTGTAAAAATATTTATTTACTAATAGTATTTTGATTCTTAAATATAATTTTAGTAATTTTTATAATGATAAGTTATTTTATAGTCATATATATATATGTGGGTCAGTGTATGATTTTATATGAAATTTAATTTTATTAATTTTTATTATGATAAGTTGATATATATGTATATAATATATTATGATAAATTGATAAATATGTATATAATTTTAATAATTTATATCATAGTAAATTTTATTATTTTAAATCATAATTTTATATGAATCATAATTTTCATTATGGTAAGTTTAATATTAAAAATCCTAATTTTATGGAACACGAATCAAATAATTGTGCAGACAAATATTGTAATTAGAGTGAAAATAGTTGTAGGAAATTTATTTTTTATATATATACATAAGAAGATATGAGATAAAACTATTCAATTTTTTTTTTTTTTAAAAAAAAGGTGCTAAATATTTTACGTACAATTTTTATTTTCATGTTATGAAAGGACAAACTACGTCTACCTCCTTAAGCTTCGGTGTAGAAATAACGGACCACCTCCATGTGTTTAAAATATTATTTTAATTTTGTGTCTAACTATGTACTTGCATTTTGTGGAAGCGTTTCAGTATTTGATGATAAAACTAATATCAGTTGGCTTGTAGAATTTGATTTCCTTTTTTGGGAGTTTTTTATGGCAATTTTGGGTGCTCTGAAAAACTTATTCAACTCTAACCGAATATCAAACATATATATAATAAATCCAAAAAACTTAAAATGGAAACTATTTACCATTTACATAACTAATGAATGCCTATTTTGGTTTTTTCAACAATAAAAGCATTTTACCCATTTTTAATAATCACCACACTGCTTGAAAATGTAGCTTGTATACTTTATTTATCAAAAATGACACTCCCTATCAGAATCAGTTTTCAGAAGCATTTCTGGTTGATTGTTTTTGAGTAGAAGTAATAGCAAACTCAAGATTACTCAATTACCTTCTTATTGCAAATTGATGATGGTATTGGTTTGATATCATGTTTACAACTATTTTCTTTACACGGCCAGCACAAGGCTCCACTCGAACAAAGATCCAACTCGGTAATTCGCAATGGCCAAACCTAAACACATGTTTTAATTTTGGGCTCCAGGTTGGTAGAAACTTGGCTCGAATCTTATTTTTGGTAGCTTACGTTTTGATCAAGGGTTTGTTTGGTTGCATCTTATAAACCGAATATATTTGTTGTTTTAGCCTAAATAAACTAAATGCATTCAATTTTTTTCTCAATCACAAATAAGATAAGCTAATTTGCTTCAAAGCTGCAATCCAAACAACCCTAAGTAAAACCATGCTCATCTAGGCTCATTTACTCCAGCTGCAAGTGGCCGGTATAATTCAATCTTTGCTGTTTGCTTTACCACGCTCAAGTCTGATATACCATATGTACTACTAAATAAAGATTGCTTAGTTTGAGTAGAACAAGTTTAGAAAGACAAGGATTAGTGCTAAACATTTGTTAATTAAAATAATATACAAAATAAACAATCATAAAATAAAATAGCCAATGAAAGTGCAGCCTTTCCCCATTCTGGAAAGAAACAATAAAGGAAATATTACCAAAACGATCTGGTTTTCAAGCTTATTTACCAAAATCAATTTGTTCTCAAACCATTTACCAAAATAATTATGTCGTACTTATGTCGATATGAACCAACCATTGCCACTGGCTTGTTAACTGAACCCACCAGTAGGAATGGCGGGTTCATGGCCAATCATGCCACTGTTCAACATGAACTTGTTATTGGCAATGGCAAGTCAGGTAAAACACTCCATTGAATGACGGGTTCTTGTGGAGCAAACTTATTTTGATAAATAATTTCAAAACAAACTGTTATTGGTTAATAAGTTTGTGCTTTGAAAATCAGCTTCCTTTGATACTTTTCTCACCGAGAAAGCAGCTCCCAATTCCCTCAAAGACATTTCTTCATCGTTTAACTATCATTAGTCGGCTTAGATCACTTCATTGAATATCTTTGTTCAGCCAACCATAACCATGTCGTCTCCATCAGCTTGAGCAGCCACTGCTTCGAGCCTCCGCAATGTTCTCTACCATTGCTCTTCCATCTCTTGCACACTGCTCTTTCTCTCCGCATATTGTCTATCACACTCTTCGAATAAACCTGAGTTCATCTCGAGGAACATTCTCCGCACGTTGGCCGTGAGCCCGTGAACTGCCTGGTTCCAGTGGCCCTCCATGTTCTTCTCCAGGGCTTGGAAAATGATGGGTAAAATCACTTGTCTGTTCTGAGCTATCAAACCCACTACGTGTTCATTGTTTCACAAGTAAAGTGCTCGTTCGGCAACCTGTCATGGAACTTGTCACGTAAGAAATCAATAAATTATAAGTACAGAAAAACTTCATTTCATGATGAAAACAAGACCA
Organism: Embelia ribes; assembly: GCA_001753735.1. Lineage (NCBI taxonomy): Eukaryota > Viridiplantae > Streptophyta > Magnoliopsida > Ericales > Primulaceae > Embelia > Embelia ribes. The sequence continues at coordinate 4,364 of MKEJ01043337.1, read as the reverse complement.
GAATAAAACAAGGCTCAATGAAAATTATGAGTATTGTATATTTGTCTGACATGCTACAATTATTGATTTTTGGAAGTGCCGTTTGACCTAATATACACAAATTTAGGGTATACAAATTCAACTAACAAACAATGCAAATTTACAAAGATCGCTCCAAACTGAAGCAGAAAACATTGTAACCCTTAGCTTTAAAATCTCCACCATGTGCTACTCACTCCAGAATTGAAAACGTCACTACCAGGTCTGATTTACTAATGCAATGCCATGATCTGAAGCAAAACTTTTACTTTCGTCAAATGCAAAAAGTATCCCATGTACACAAATCACCATGACAATCCAATGAAGAGCCACAACAAGCAGCTGTGATGATAAAAGGTTGACAAAGCTTCCACTTCATACATATATCATCCCCTTGGAAGATGAATAACTTGAGTTTATTTAGCTCCAATCCAAATAGAATCCCAAAAGTCAGTCAATTCAAAAACCATCACGTTCACATTGTATGGTGGACAAGTATTGAACTTGAATCTTTAAGCTGACGCACAATGTCTCATAGTAAAGAAAAAGGACAAGGCAGGAACTGAAGGGATGTGCAACACAATGAGTAATATATTCAAATCATAACCAACTGATGAGTACTGATACTAGCAAACATGAATTCAATGCATTACTTGTCCGGGAATAGAGAAAGAAGATACTGAAGCATTGGACAAAAAATGACTCGTAAATCAAATCACCTATATATGCATACCAAACCGGAACATTAATTTCTACTAAATTTTGATGAACCGAATCTACTCAGGAAATAAACAAGGATGAACGAGAAGAAAAAAAGCAACACAATCCCAATGGAGATGCAAGATAGGACAGTTCAAATCTTGGAAATGATCTGATCGCAAGAACTAGATTACTAGCAAGAAAAGGTAAAAGACAATAGTCTAAGAGAAACTAAACCCCGCAATGCGGGTGCTTTATGCCCCAAGGTGTCAACATGTGTGTATATATATAGTCTAAGAGGAACTCAGATAGCCATATACACCTAACAATTTCTATTGTAGATCTCAATAGTATAATTACAATCCTCAACACCTCATTTAATCTAATAATGATATTCTTTTTCTAAAATAAATCAACAAAATGCAATATCCTCAATCGGGCCTTCGTACCATATATTGCTCATATCATCTATATACACTTTAGTCTTTAGGCAGTAAGAAGAATTCAGAAACATACTTAAAACTAATATAATGGAGATTCTTCCACAGCGACATTCTCGACCTTCATGAACAGCAGTGTCTTGGGGAGCTGACCACCTAAGAATAGAAACAACTACGAGTTTGAGCATCTGTAAGTCTGTCATGTACCCCTCTTGCACACATTCCATATGGCTCTATATTCCAAGCACAGAGTTTTGCCTTCTCATCACATGTATCTTAAAACACTTTTGATTCCAGAGAGACTAGATACAAAAAATTGAATATAACCGCCTACAAAAGTAAACCAGATGGGTGACCTTTTCGCTAAACACAAACTCTGTGTTACAAATGCCTGCGTAAAAAATATAATATAATATATAAATACTAGGAGGGAGACACGTGCGTTACACGTGGCATGTCCCTGGGCGTGAGCGATTTATTTGTTGTTATGTGAAACAAAATCTGAATAATTTTTACAAAGCAAAGTGTAAGAGGCCACGGTGTTTGTAGATGATTGTGTAGCACTAATACTTTGAGTTTGATAATGTTTCTGCAAATGAATATGAAGTAGAATGAAATAATTTGGATTTTTTTTTTTCATGTTTCTTAGAACAAATAACCAGTAGTTCAGTAAGGTTTGCGCGGGACACTTTGGTGGTTTCCGTATTTTCGTATTTGTACCTTCATATATACAATCCCCAAATAGATCAACATACATATTTCAATTCGTTGTAAAATTATTTCATGGCAGTTTCAATTCAATTGTTATAGATTAATTTGATGAGTATACGTAAAGGTAATTTAAAAATTTCAAAACGGAAGTAAAGGAGACTGGTAGTGCTAAAAGTAGCAATAATAAGCAATATTAGCATATAAAGTGCCTGTGTAGGAACAAGCCGGCTTTCATCATACAAGCTGGATTGATGGGTTTTTTAAATTTATTTACATTAACTAATATTTGAAGGCCATTAAGAGGTGAGAGTATTTTCATTTGCAATAATTTCACTCCCATGCTTAGTCCTCCTTCTCTATTTTGATTTTTCTTGTTTGCTCGAAACTCTTTAGAGTACTCTAAGCTTTGAGTGCTTAGTTCATTAGTTTGTATGTCTTTCGCAACTACCTTCCCTTCCATTCGGTCCTTGTCATTTATTCGGCAAACATCTACGTAGAATCGGTAAGTGCTTCCGATAAGCTTTTCCAGCTCTATATTTTTATTCTTCTGATTTGCATTCTGATATTGTATTTTAGAGTTAATAATAGTGTCCAACATTATTTTTTGCATTTCTTGTGGGCAATTTTTATATGTTAGTACTTACTTCATTCTTGGTCTTAATGAACTGTTTTGAAGGGCACCTGATCATTGTTTCTGCCACATCAAATAGTGTGACAATTAGTTGGCTTGTATTATCAGTTACGGTGAGCTTTAGTAGGTAGCTGTGTTGGGGACAAAATTATTACCAACTAATTCTCATTTTGATTTAGTTTATGTTTTATAGTTATATGTACCTTGGATGGTTGTCGGATTTCTTGCATTTTGGACATTCCATTCCAGAGTCAGTAAGCGCAACTTTCTTTTTGCAAGATGAGCATGCATTGTACCATGGTCTTTCACTGTTGTTGATTTTTATTATTCTTGCTTTGAAGAAATAGTACGTATCCTGCTGAAATTGGTTTGTTGGTTTTCTTGAGTACTAAGGTGATTTAAACGTATAGAGATATTTTGTGAGGCTACCTTGAAATTGGAAAGTAGGGTCGCAAGCAAGTATTGCATTTTCACTTCTTTGGGAGGCCTTTGCAATGTTCCTATTGCTTCGGATTCCTCCTTTATATCATTTGGGATTTGCCTGGTTGTACAATGTATTAGATTGGTAATGGTATTAACATGAGGAGTAAAGTTACTATTCTGTACCAATTTCCTTCGATGTTAATTGCTCCACAGCTTGGATTTATCAAGATGCTTGTCACTGGGTTAGTTGATAATGATACAACACCTGTATGGGATGGAGATTATTTCAAATGTTTTGTGTTGCATACATTATGATTGTGTAGTCCTTTATAGAATTTTATTTACCTGCATATATGTTAACTGAGACTTTCGATGCTGCTATTTTTTGCACGCTTGATTTTGATTTCTGTAGTAACTCTCCTTCATTTGTAGCGAGATCCTCCCATAGAGTGAGTATGATAGTTTCGGAGCTATTATAAAACCAATAATTAGTCAGTTGGAAAATCTTCAAACAATGTAAAAGATAACATTTTACTTTATCCTTATTTATGATTTTGAAAATATGCCAAATTATATTTTGACATGTAGTGAAAAAATAAATATAAGTATATATATATATAAACTAAAAGTACAAAGTTTTTGAATACATAAGTAGAGGTGTACAAGACAATCTATTTTCAAGCTTTTTAAAAAATAT
>MKEJ01043334.1:0-23708 GCA_001753735.1 Embelia ribes | reverse complement strand
AAATTAGTAAATTTTCAAAATTGATCGAAAAGGAAAACCAAGTGATGTATAACCCGGTAACTTTAATATACGATATATTGAAAATAAAATAAATTTAAAACTATGCATCTCTGCAATGAATCATACAATAAAATTGCTACAAATTTTCGAGGATGAAAGTATTTTCTTTTTCATCTTGAACTAATTAAATATTAGATATCTGTATATTTCATAATTTAAGATTTGGCTTATGATGCCTACATTTTCATATTTTGATATCAATATTTTCAATTTATAAACTTTTAATAATTTTAACCCTAATAAAATTTTATTTGCAACTTAAAAATTAGTTTTCTCAAAAATTTTGTTTTTTGCTATTTTCTGTTAAAAACTTATGTTACATTACAAAAACAACTATTATATTTTTTATTAATTAAAATAATAAAATAATATTAAATAAGAATAGTTTTTTTCCAATATTAAGGGCAAAATAGTCAAGATAGATCAAAATGATGCTCTATAATAATTTATTGAAATAAGTGGGTGCTCATTAATCGCAATTGAAACAAGTGGGTGCTCATTAATGATAGTGCAAACCTCAGGGATAGTCAATGATAATTACGCTATTATATAAGTTATATTATGTTTAGATTGTTTTAACTTTCTTATGATTTGGTTGTTAAGTTGTGTTCAAGAAATCTTTTTTGTCTTTTTTCAATTTATACATAAAAGGAACTACTATATGGAAGAAGCATAAACAATAGAAATAAATTTGCTAATGGAAAAAAATACAAACAATAGATATAATAATTGAATTATTTTCTCCATAACTTTATTTCCTTTTTTATGCATGTATCTTCACCAATTTTCTTTAGTGGTGTGCATATTATAAACAGAGATTATGAATAATGATAGATGAGAAGGGATTTTTTTTTGAAATTCTATGATCATTATCATGATTATTTTATATTTCTTTTTGTCAACTATTGGATCTTTTTTATTATTAAAGAAAATTGGGAGTAATTTACCAAAATAGGTCAATTTCTAAAACTATTTACAAAAATGAGTTACTTTTAAAACTATTTACCAAAATGGGTTAATTTTAACCAAAAGACAAAAATACCCTTATAATATGTTACTTTGTAAATTACTCTTTACTATAAGCATGAAAATAAAAAATTTTAAGTTATTTATAATAAATTTAAGTTGAAATAAGTTTAAGTTGCGCTCATTAATACAATATGAAGATTATTTATTCAATTAGTTATTTAAAATATTATAAGAAAAGAAGTTATGACAACCATTTCTTCATGGAAAAATAATTAATATTACTTGATTTTCTCCAATGTGCTTTGATTGGGCTAATTTAATAAAACTATTAAAAAACAAAATAAATATATTTTTAGAATCTCAGGCTACTCATTATTAATAAAATAGCGAATTATTTTCGTTTAGCACTTGCATGTATATATAATTGAAAAAACTTATGTTTCAGAATTGATATGAAATTTAAAGAAAAATACCCGTATTAACATATCCTATATAGAATAGGTATAACTAACATTATTAGCTATTTTTCAATTTTAACCTTCTAAAAAAATATTTTTAAATTGGATAACAATGTATTTCTAAAAACTCTATGACATAAAATATATATTATACCAATTTTTTATGATGTACTTTTAAGCTAAATATCTTATTAAATCTGTCTATACCGAATAATGTTATTTTTTCTATCGCATATTCTATTGATTTTTCTCATACATTTGCTCCATTTTAACTGGAAAAAAAAATTCTATTATGTTTGGATTTGAAACTCCCTTGTGATTAAATACATATACATTGGTTGCATTACATATCAAGAATTAATATGAAAAATAGATATGAGGAATAAGGAGAGATGTTAGATTTTGGGAAAAAGGGTATTTTTGTCATTAAAAGAATATAATTGGTAATTTTATCCATTAAAAAAGTAACCCATTTTGGTAAATAGTTTCAAAAGTGGCTAGTTTTGATAAATAGTTTTGAAAACAAACTGATTTTGGCATATTACTTGAAATTTGGCCATTAAAAAACACACGTGGCAAAATGTTATATAGTAGGCATAGCCTATATACATATTGCGGTAGAAACAAAGTTTGGTCCCAAAGCTTTAACATTGACTTGGTGTTATGGGCCCAGAGTTTCCCAATGTCATCATAACAAACGAGTATCAAGACATCCCTTTATTAAGCAGTGGTATGCTCGCAAGGCGATAAAGCATAGTTTTGTCCCACCAATGGCCAAAACCAACAATGAGGCATCTTAAATGCCACCATGAAGGATATTCATGTGACACCCAAGAGTGCATCCTCATATGTAAGAGATCATATTCGATATGTGCGTGCACTCGCATTTAAGCCATGAAGCTAAACCCAATTAAGTGGACTCCTTAAAGAGCATGTCTAGTATGAAACCACTGGCATCAATGAGCATGAAAAGAATAATATAATCTTAAATGTCTCGAGACATCATGTCCACCCAACATAAGAGGTAGCCAAGCTATGCCCATATGCTTGGATGCATCAAGACATTGTGTTAGCCTTGACACAAATCTCAACAATGAAATACTAATTTGAATGTCGCAAAAGCACCATGTCAACCAACATAAATATTTGTCAAGTAACGCATCACTCGCAAGACAATAGGTTTCGACATTAATCAAAAGGCTCAGAATGCATAATGTAGAGCATACATCACATTTCTCGTAAGATAATAGGAACCCGACATTAGTCTAAAAGCTCATGACATATAGCGTAGTGCATTCATAACCCAATTGGATTGACACACAAAATTTAATAAACATGAAGGTACCCTAATGGCAAGATGTATGTCAACGTGAACCTTCGTGACAAGCCTATTGTCATGCCCCATGGGCCTCTTGTAACAACCCCTCTCGTAGGGAACCTATAACATGTTAATTTACATATTGGTCAGCTCTTTTGATGGAATGCAACCAACTAAGAAGGAGAGTCCTTGACATTATATTTTACCTTGCCTTGGTTATGAGACTTTAATCTTGTCTCGGTGTCACAGGCCTGGAGTTTTGCAATATAAAAAATGAGTGTCAGGACGTCCCTCAATTATGCAGTGGTATATCTGCAAGGCGACAAAGTACAACTTTGTCACAAAAATCTTCAAAACCAACAATGAGGCATCTTAAATGCCACCATGAAAAATATTCATTTGACACTCAAGAGTGCACCCTTACATGTGAGTGATCATACTCTGCATGTGCATGCACTCGCATTTAAGCCATGAAACTAAACCTAATTAAATGGACTCCCTAAAGACCATGTATAGTATGAAACTACAGACATCAATGGGCATGAAAAATATGATATAAATGATATAATTTTAATGTCTATAGACATCATATCCTCCCAACTAAGAGCAAGCCAAGCTACGCCCATATTCTTGGATGCATCCATATATTGTGTCATCCTTGACACGAATCTCAACAAAGAAGTACGGATTTGAATATTGCAAAAGCACCATGTCAACCAACATAAATATTTTTCAAGTAATGCATAGCTTACGAGACAATTGATTCCTTATATTAATTAAAAGGCTTATAATGTATAATGTATAGAGTAGTGCATCCATTACCTTATTGGATTAACAAACTCAAGGTAATAATAAAAAAGGTATCCCAATGGAAGGATGTCTATCAACCCGAACCTTTGGGATAAGTCCATTTCCACCCCCTAATAGTCCTTTTGTGACAACCCCTGTCGTATGAAACCAATAACACGTCACTTTCCATATTGGCCAGCCATCTTGATGGAATGCTACTCACTAAGAAGGAGAGTCTTTGACATTATACTTTACCTTTCCCTAGGCCAAGTCGTATAAGTTGAGAGAAGGGGGCTTAGTTTCCAAAACCTACTTCCTTTCTATATTAAGCATTTTTACAGTAGCAGGCGTAGACATTGAATATGTTCGAGGAGTCAAAATTGAAATTTTTCAATAATTCTACTATTAACTATACCATGATTACATTGTCAAAGAACACCATTGTTACCACTAAATATTTACTAAAAAACTTCATGTCTTTGAAGTGCCATCCTGTGACATATTCCTCCAGTCAGCCTGTTGATTTCCTTATCAACAATCCTTAATTGTGAGGGATTACAACTCCTTAGTACTCTTGCTCCTCAACAAACTCATGTACTCGGTAAAACTCTATAGTTTCCTCCCCATCCTCTTCAATCCTCAGCTCGAAGTACATCCCTATGGGTCTTATGGATCTCACCAACTAGGCTTGCAATACTCATGGTTATCTTAATCCCGAACTCATACTCAAACCTAAAGTACATCTTAGATAGATGTGGCAGCCCTCCGTGAACTATTGTGGCCAAATAATACTAATTGATTCTCAAATCTTCATCTTGACTCATTGCTTGAATCATGCTTGCTTTTGGGGGTGCTTCTTTCGCAGTAGGTATAGTCATTTACTGATAATAGCTTGCCAAACAAACTTATTGATCTTCTCTCATTCATGTCTCCATGTATATGTTGCTCATGTCCATTTGATCACTTTCCTATATGCTCAAATGTAATTATCTCATTATATGACAATGCATTTGTTATGCGTGTCAATGTGGCTACTTTCGCACTCAATGCCTTAGGCCTTGTAAGGGCTTTGAATCCATTAAGGGAACGTTGATGAAATAACTTGTCTCCATGATTGTTATAAGGTACTTTAAGAGGTTATCCTTCATTCAAAGCATAGGATCATACTCAATAGCTCAATAGAAAAAGTTATAGGCTACTTGATCTTGATTCCTCAACTTTTAGCACTTCTACTTACTCGTTATCTATTTAGATCTATTCTCTGCTCAGTAACAACTCAAATTGACTTAATTTTTATAGCCCTCAATGACTCAAATATGGCTATTTAACTTTCTCGATGCTCACGATCTTTTCCGCAATGGGCCCCACTTTTTGGTTTTAAATGTCTTCGACTATCTTTAACCTGCGACATTGTTGCAACTCTTACAAAATGGTACCACACCATATTAATCAAATATGTCTTAAGAGCTTCCAAGATTGGGTTGGTTACAACCCTAATTATTTTTGGTAAAACACACACCGAGAAAAGAGTTTGTAATTATACTCTGAAAGTATGCATGCCCAATACTATGTACCACTCATCCCAAAATCTTGCACAAATTCTTTACTTAAGATAGGCTTATACGTAATGTTTTTGTTCCTTACGGTAACAAGTCTTGCACAAATCTTTATGATTGTCAAGGTAAAACTCCACTATGAAGTATTCCAATCCAACTAGCATGGCCAACATAATCTTATGACGATACCTTATACTGTTATGAATGGTGTCAAAACATAAGTAGCTTTCATTTTTGCAAGTTCCCATAAAGCAAGCACAACTTCTTACAAAGCCACATGAATGCTTGTTAAAGACAATGTGTGTTTTCATGACACCTACAACTTGAGCAAGGTATCACTATTCCTTCAAATTTGTGTCAACACATTGATGCTTTAAATAACAACGATGTAATGGTACCGTTGCTACTGATTCCCATTAGCAATAAAAGTTCAAGAGAGCCTATAATATATCAACAATAATCAGGCTCAAGGTGACAACCCACATTGAAGAATTAAACAAGCTTTTTGCATACGAGCAACATAGTACCTACTGCCTTTTTGCTTCCTTGAGAAAGCACGCTACACCACAAGATGCTAATCTACTTTTAGCAGTATTCACCACCAACTTGCAATTAAAATGTCTATGGTAGAATCATGTTCTTCCAAAATACTTGTCTGGGTAATTGAAAATACTTAATTCACCATTTCTTTTACGAAGGCCAAGAAGTCTAAACCCTAAGTTAGACATGATCTTGGCTTGTGCTTCACTCCATACTTTGTCTCTTTGTTCAGCATAAAGGCTTGTTAAAATGGCTACCTATATGTATAAGGTTCTAATATGTTTCTTCAAACATTCATTATATGGAATGGATAACCATTTATGTTCTAAGTTGCTTAGATCAATATCGTAGAAAATAAATGATTTACCCATTTCTTATGAGGCAAACTACTTAGTTTACATGAGAATAAAACACATTCTTTGCCAAAACATGAAAGATAACCAAAAGACTTGAAATCCAAAACTCTGCTTAAAAGCATGAAACATTACTCCCAATACCAAAAATATGTATAAGCATTGACAATGATGCCACATATTGAGCCTTCAGTCTTCTACTGTCAAAGTCCCATAAGGATATTGTTGGGAGATTGGCTCAAATTTGGTGTACAACGGAGGTTGAGAAATAGACAACGGTGTTCTTAGATTACTTTTGTACAGGTTCAAAATCAAACAAAACTTAAAATTTCAAACAAGCTTTGATGATGGATTACCAACTTTGCATGGTGATGATCACCAAATGTTGTTTGTGGTGCTTTGCATTTTTTTTGTTTTTGTTTTCGTTTTTGTTTTTATTTTTATTTTTATTTTTGTTTTTGTTTTTGTTTTTGTTTTTGTTTTTGTTTTTGTTTTTGTTTTTGTTTTTGTTTTTGTTTCCTATAAATACTCAATTTCCTTATATACCTTATATGTATTAGATAGAACTTGTATTAGGATGTGAGATCAATAAACAATTACACTTGTGAGGCTCAAAAAATTATTGAGAATGTGCAATGAAGGGTTTTCAAAGGGGAAAATACTAAAGATGAGTGATATGGGAAAAATCCAAGTAGTATTCTTGGTGGATTGTCTCAAGGAAATCCTTGGGTATCTAGACGGTGAATACAAGCTTTTATTGCAACATTGATCTAGCTATAATAAAATTTGTGGGATTTTTACAATTTCTTAGTTATTTCAGCAGCGTCTTTTCTCTTTTGTCATTGGCTTTATCTTGGTATCTTTCTTGACAATTTGATGAATATCTTTTTATTGTTGCTTTCATAGTTTTGCACCGATAATTGGTTCAACCCCAACTTTGTTATGGTGCGATTACCCAAAACAAGTAGTATCATAACACAAGCTTTGTGCTTGGTGTGGAACTATTGGTTTAGGGCTTGTTACTTCAAAAGAAATCTGCAAGGATAACTCAAGGGAAAAGATAGTGATCAACAAATTTGATGGGTTATATGTTGATTATTTATGAAGAGGATTTGTGTAAGGCTCTACTAATTATTTTACGAATTATAAATTTAAAACAATGAGATTAACATTGTAATGGGCGGTTAGGGGGGTTGGGGAGATTCGAATCAACAATTTGGTATTTTGGGCATAACTCCTAAACCGTAAATACGATTAAGGCTACTATATACCATTGGAAAGATATTTCAGTTATCTACAACTTTCATGTTTTAACCAAAAGCCAATTTGAGGTCAAATAAGGAGAAATATCTGCTTTTTGCACCAGGGGGCATATCTAGGAGTTGGATAGATTGAATATGATCGAAAAGTGAAACATCTAACTTGAAAGGTTCGATTGATCGAACCTATAGTTTGATGGATTGAACTATTAAACTTCTAAATGTTATATTTTCAAGCGTAGGGCAAAATAAATATAATTTTTATGATACAAACATGAACTAATAGGCAAAAAGAAGAGATAGAGTAATTTTTAGGGCTAATATCATCAAATTTAACGACGTAACTCATCCCGATTATCAATATAAAAATAGATTAGGGTTCTTCTTTTCATTCTCTATCATGTGAGGTAAGAATTCATCATATAGGTTCCATCCTTTGACAACCCTAATTCACCATCTGTTAAGTAGATGATTAACTGACGTTCATTTATAAGAATAATGATTGATTTTGTGTTAATTACTCATAAGTGATCATAAATTAGGTGGTCAGTTTGGTGGAGGTGGAAGTTAGGGTTCTTCGTAAAGCAATCTGAGGAGTTACGCACCAAACCTTGGGTGCAATTAGAATTAACTTTTTTTTATGATTAGAACCACGAGTCTTTGTGTGATTGTCTTTATGAGTTGCAATTATGTTCTTTTGTTCCCTAATGTGTGGTAGATACTTGTGTGCTATTACGAGTAGTATAAATTGAGAACTTGTATAACAAAGTAGTGTGTGATTTATGAGAGATTTGAGTTGAGTTGCTTTTGACAGAAGAAAACATAACGAGAACATTAGAATTGAGAATTCCTATTGAAGTAAATATATTGAGTTCTATATTTAAAGGGTGTGAGGACTAGCCTTCTAAATGGAGAAGGTGCCTATATAGGGTGTGAGGACTGCCCCCATGAGAGGGTTCGAGGACTAGCCCTCTATTGTACTAATGCTTATGGGTTCCAAGTGGGACCTAGGGTAGGGTAGACTTTCCAATGAAACATTTACGTGTAAAGTCAAGGGAGAGGCACAACCCGTGGTGTGTATGTATAAATATGGTGTTAAACTATGAAAATTTGAGAATTGTGTACCATAACAAGAGAAAAATTATGATATAATGAAATGAGTACATACATTATTTGGTTCTTTCTTTGTATTGATGTATTTATTGTTGTACTTTGGTTGTTTATTTTCACAAGCATAATTTCTTGACGTTCTACTCGCAAACATAGTAAAACTAACTGCCTGTTTAAGTTTATTTTGTTATTCCAAATAAGAACAGGTACCGGTGGAGTTCATATTCAGGATTAGAGTTAGTGGAGTTCACTCGAGTCTATAGGTAGTAGTTTGATTTTGTTTTAGTGATTTAAGAGCAATGTTTAGTTTATTTCAAAAATTGTAAGCCGTCGAGCCGAGATGCTGTTGGTTATGAGATTTTGGTGTTTTCAAATAGATTGGGCAACTGTTTTAGCCCCAGAAGATGCTTTATAAGATGTTAAGAATTTAAATGTTTATTTGAGAAGTTTTTCCTTTCATTATTGAAAATTATGTTATTGCAATTTATTCCTTTCTATTATGTGCGGTATTGTGTGATTAATACGCTCGAGAAGTGTTGTGAAATTCTGGGGCATTACAGACGTGCTCTCACCCTATAACACCAAAGTCTACTAAATATGGTACATCCAAGACTAAACTATATGATGATGGATCTATTAAGCGCTACATGGCAAGATTTGTAGCGAAGGGATGTACATATGTTGAGGGACATTTTTATTATACATCCATGCATGTCTCGAAGTTGATTTCTCAAAGTTGATTACTATTTCCTACTTATTATCTATTACTGCTATTCGACATTGGAAACTTTACCAGTTGTATGTTAACAACACTTTCGTGCATAGTGATGTTGATAAGGAAGTCTATATCTCCTCACCTCCATGTTTTTCTAGACAGGGAGGCTCGTATATGTCACCTCAATAAGTCCCTATATGGACTTAAGCAGATGTCTTAGAATTGGTGCTCCAAACTATCTTCTATACTTTTCTCAGCAGGTTATCGACAGTCACTGTTGGATAATTCGTTATTGACTTGCATGGTGAATAATTCTTTTACAACTATTTTGGTATTTGTTGTAATGATCATTGTTGCAACTGAAAATTTTTTAGCTGGCATATTTCCCATCAAGCACTTGGGGACCTTGAAATATTTTTTGGTATTGGAGGTTGCTAGTTCCCCCACTAGTATCTTTATCTCACAATGAAGGTATGCTCTTGATATCTTATCTGATTGAGGACAACTAAGTGCTTGTCCTACTATCTTTCCTATAGACCAAAATCTTTGCTTTTGTCCCAAATGAGGGGGAGTCAGTACCTGATCCAGGACCTTATAAATGTTTTATTGGTCATATAATATATTTGACCATTACGACACCTGACATTGCCTTTACGGTCAATCACTTTAGTCAGTTTATGCAAGTTCTTTACGATATTCACATGGAGGTTGTTCACCGCATTCTTTGTTACATTAAGGGTTCATAAACCATGGTTTATTTCTTTTTTGGATTCTACACTCCAATTTATTGCTTCCACGGATTTTGAGAAAGCTAATTGTCCCATTAAGCGATAATCTACTACAATTTCTTCATTCTTCTTGGTCCTAGTCCTATTTTTTGGTGTTTAAAAAAGTATAATATTGTCTCTCAATCTTCCTCTGAGGCCGACTATCGAGCCATGGCTACTACTGATTGCAAATTAGTTTGGTTGACTACTCTTATTCGGGACTTGGGTGTTACCTCGACTGTACTAATTCATGTATATCATAATAATAAGTTGGCTATACAGGTTGCTCATAATTTGGTGTTTGATGAGCATTCAAAGCATATTGAGATTAATTGTCATTTTGTTCGTAAGAAATTTCAATTTGGCGTCTTTAATCCTTTATATACACATCTACTCCATCTCAATTTGCCGATATTTTCACCAAGTCTCTGGTGGTGATTTTTACCATTTTTTAAATTCAAAAATTGGGCATTATGAATATTCATGCTCCAATTTGAGATGGAATGTTAAGTTACTTAAGTTGTAGTTAATTAGGACTTAAATATTACATAATTAAGGTGCTAAAATAGTGTATTTGTAGGACTTAATGTGTGATAAATGGATAATACATGGTGAATTATGATATTATGGGAAATGTTGTGTGTTTTAGGTAAAAAGACCTAAACTTGCTAGGTAATTCTTCTGCGAATCTAGGAAGCGATTAATAGTTCTATTATGAAATTACATATTTAATATTTGGTACTAAGGAGGCATATATTATTTCCTTGTAAACATATTCTGATCAATGGTAAATAATTGTTTTTTCTAAATTTGACATGGTCTTCACATTTTAGTAAGTTGAGTTTTAGCTAAGACCGAGATTCAAACTTGAGTCGAGCTTTGAATATACCTAATACTTGGCTTGACTTGGGCCCAATTTGACTGGCTGGCACCCTTCTTTCCACCTATTTAAGTAAATGAGGCTTAAAATTGATCAAATTGATCAATCATCCCAAGTAATTTTGTTATAAAACCACAACCAATGCACTTGTATAATAATAAATGTTAAAAGCACGTGAAAACTCAGATGATATAGTGCACCAATATTTTTCGGTTATTATATTGTCATCACCCTCTCCCATGCTTCTCTGCCCAACACAGCCTGTCACAATTTCTTTTTGTGGCATGTGTCAAAATTGGAAGAAGAAATGGTCCATTAGGACCACAATTCCACGTGGCCATGTCGGATGTGCCACCTGGATACCTGCATGCATGCAGTGGAGTGGACCACCTTAGCCCTTACAATTACAGTGAGAACCAAATCTTTGTCAAAATGTACGTGGTAAATACATTTTCATATTTAATGTTACAAATAATATGCATAATGATAAACGAATCAATAATTATGTTTTAAGCTATAAAGTTTCATGTGATATTATTTTTTTCTACCTATCTTTTCACAGAAAAAATAAATATAGAAAACATTATACCCGGTTACTCGCTCAATCCATAAATAATGACAAATTTTTCTTATTTGGATGTCCAAAAAAATTGATTATTTTCATTCTTAATAAGTTTAATCAAAACATAATTAAATAAAATACCACTATTACTTTTCATCATTATTAGGGGATTAAATAAGACAAAAAAATATAAAGATATATTAGTTATTAATACCTAATTTAATATTTAAATATTACTTTTTAAAATTTTATTTAAAATTATATTTTTTCATGACCGTGATTATTATTTGCAGATGAAAGGAGCAATACAAGAGCAAGGAACTTCAAGATTTTTACAAAATAAGCAATAGGCTGTAGCTGCTTTTGTAACCTACTAGCTAGCTGCATAATTTACGTTAACAAATTGAAATTATATACGTACAGACTTAAGGGATTATTGGGTAATTATTATAGGTTTTTAAAATAAAAAAACATTAGTGGCAAAAAAAATATTTGAATCTCAACTGTATTTTTCGTGACAAACAATGAAGCTGTGACGTTTTATCAAATCTCATTTTATTTAACAAAATAATATATAATGCAGGTCATACTTTAAACAACGCATTGTCCACGTACTTAAAAAATAAGTTTTTAGTGTTTATGATCTAATTTTTCAAAAATGAACCATGCATGATATATAGAAACATGATGAAAATGGTGGACTAGGATCTTGAAGCAAAAATAGATTAAAATGGGACAAACTAATATGAATTTCTTGTTAGTGCAAAATTAATCTTGTCTAAGTAGGATTTTAGAAAAATTAAATGAGGGCCAAGTCCCTCATGTTCCACGCAAAATAGCTCGCATACAACACAAGCTTCATAAAATGTTTATAATGATATACAGTACTACCTCACTAATTAATAGCTCGTACTTATTTAATGTATTTTACCTATAAATCTTAGTTTAGATATAAAAAATTAATGAGAGATGGTCCTATATTATTATTACTTTTTTATAAAACTCTGACAGAAAATTAGGTGATAAATTTCTCTTAATAAATAGGAGTATCACTTTCAATATTAGCTACCTGCTCTATTTTTCTTTATTCCCAATTGCTCCAATAAAGTTTTTAAAAAAATTTCAAGCCGTTGCATTCCCAATTGCTCAAATAAAGTATTTACTTTCTAGAAGACTTGCCACCCATCCCTCTTTCTCTCATTCCATTTTCTCTTTGTTTCTTTTAGGAGTATCTTTTATTGAATTAAATTTACTATGATAATAATATAAGTTGCACTAAAAAAGTTTCTTGTGAAATTTATTTTTAAAATTTTAAGCTACAATAATTGAGAAAAAAAAATTAATTTACTATCTTGAAAAGTGTGGAACCATACCATGAGAATGTTGGTCTTCCATTCATTGTAATCCGAAAGGATAAAGATACGGTTGAGAAGTACATGCTCTTTGGTTTCTAGTCCCAATAGAAATTAGTTTTTTAGTTGCCATGTTGGTTATACGTAGCTACTTAGAAACGGAGAATTGACTTTTCACAAGATAATAGAAGGGAAAATGATATATTCGAAATGAAGTATTTACGAGAAAATTTCCTAGTCTGTTGTTATAANNTTAATAGATATTAACCGCATCAAAAAAATTGTGACATTGAATATATTTAAAAATGGGGTTGCAGTAGTTGAATTTTGAGTTCCAAGTGAATGGAAAGTGGAAAAAGATTGCTGCGGAAGATCAATTGCAAATTTATTAAAAAATTTTAAGTGTTGTTGGAATTCCAAAATTTCATGGGCCCACTTAAGCTATAGTAGTATACATAATAAATGATTATTTTCGCATATTTAAGGTTATTTATCTTACATTTAACGTATCGAACTTGTTATATTTCTGTATTACGTATTTATGTGTCATTTGTAAGATTTTGGCATAAAACGTGATGATTTAAAGGCCAATTAAGAGAGCTATAGGAGTTTTGAGGAAAATAATTATGTGTGAGTGATGATTTAGAGTTTTAGAAGTGAAAAGAACGAGTTTTGAGAATTTGGTGAATGATTTGATCAATCGTTCATTGAAAGAGTTTCGTGCGCCAAATAGTTGAGTTTTAACGAGTTTTTGAATAGTTTTGGAAGAATTTTTCCTATAAAGTTAGATATGGTTTGAAAGCTCGTCAAATTATCTTTATAAGAGTTCAAATGATGCTCAATTCCAAGTTTTATAGAACAAATTATGATTTTTCTCGTAAAATGGTGCAATGTTGCCCAGAGATTCTTGTTTGATCAGTAGTATGTGCCGATCAATTGGGGCAATTGAAGTCAAACACATGTCTTGCACGTGATAGCTGAGCAGGGCTACCTATTTAATATTATTTTAATCCATTTTTGAGGTGTGAAATAATCATTAAGGGTACTATGATCTTTTGAGTAACCGTAGAGACATAAAATGGGTTATAACCCTAATCATATCATATCTCTCTTATCTATCGTCAAGGGTACTATGATCTTTTGAGTAATTGCAGAGACATAAAAAGGGTTTTAACCCTAATCTTATCCTATCTCTCTTATCCATCTTCTTCTCGTTTTCTACTTGAAGACTGTCACTGTATAGATTTTTGGAGATTTTGGTTCTTCTTTATTAATAAAAGTAAGTGAATTGATTTTAATTATTTGCTCCAGTTGTTTATTCATCTTCTTTGTTAATTGTTATGTTCTATTCAATGTTTCTTGCATCAAATATTGTTATATTTTATTCAACTATGCTAGGCTAGATTTCTTCTTGCCTAGGAATAAAGATAATTTTGTGAAATTCCTTTATCAATATGTTTTCACACAAACTTAATCCAACTTTGATTTAGTCAGAAATCTAAGATTTTTAACATACCTGAGTACCTTAGAAGTCATTTAGGCGCCTGATACTGTCGATGACATACTAACGAAAAGCAAATTAGATTATAAAAAGTAGTGATTTTTAGACAAATTAAACCAACCAATGAACAATTAGGGGTATATGTAATTTAGCGATTTTAATTACTAAAGTGAACTCTAGGAATAAAATTGTACGATTAAGAATTTCTTAGGGTTTTCTAGATCAATAGGAGTTTCTGATATCGATGATCGCCACTTTTTTTTTTTTTTTTTAAATTAAAGATTTTATAACCCCTATTATATTTATTAGATATATAAATTTGCACATTTCAGGAGCGATCAATTGACCAAATTTATATATTGCTAATAATACCATTTTATTGTAAGGTTGTTATTCTACCGCCAAAATTAAACATCTGTGCGTAGGTGGCTTTAACAGTAAGGCGGATAAGATGGCTCGCCAAAATCTCAAATTTCAAAATGCTTTCGTTACGATAAAAAAATGAGTCTCAATATAAAATTATAAAGTAGGGGGCCTCTATCCTTGATGAATAAAACTAAAATTTTACAAATAAATTCGAATATTTTGTTTCGTAAGTACAATTAGTTACTTTACACCAGTAATTATATTGGTGTTACTTTTTCTTTTTCCTTTTCTTTTTTTTTTAAAACAGTACTGGCATTAAATTCTTAGTATAATTTTTTTTCTCAATATAGTACCAGCCCCCAATTTTGTTTTGGAAATTTCAGAATTATATTTAAAGTTTAAATTTTTATTTAATGTCATTACAACTCCCCCTGTCCCTTCCCTGATTACTATCCCTAACTTGCTCCTGAGATTATGTAATCAACATTTGTAACATCTTATAAATTCGAATGAAATCTTTCGCTTTAATAATAATATTATGTATTACATTTATAATATTATTATTTTGTACTATATATGTTGACATAACGTAGTTGTGTAGTTTGTTGGGCAGAGTTGCTTGGTGTGAGGTTTAGCATTGGAAAGCAAATAGTTTTGGCCTTTAGAGTCATTAGAGTTAATGCCTTAGCATTTGGTATTGAAATTAGAATTTTTAGCCTGTTCGGATGTTTGTCCAACCATCGGATAAGGGTCGGACATTTGCTCAAAAATTCCAAAGGGTTTGGATTTTTCCAAGGGGGGCATCCGACAGGTGTCCGGAGATTCGTCCGCCGATAGACAACCATTAGACAACTCTGTGTTTTGGGCCCCATTGCTTTATTACATTTAGTGAGAGCCACATATTTTCTTCATTTCACTTTATGCACAAAATCTGATAGAGAGGGAGAGAGAGGTGGTGATTTTTAAGTCTCGATCTTCTCCTCTAATTATCATCTAATTCGGGAGATTGTCTGTGCATAAAAAGTTGATATTCGGATTCTCCAATGCTTAGGATTCGATATGGTGTAAGTTTTTATTTCTATCTCATTCATTGGCATTCCTTTGGTTTCGGTGTACTTATTGTACATCAAAACGATTTTAATAATATTGTTCCTTGTATCATATGGATCGTTTTCTTCTATAGGTGCATTGTGATCCGTGTTCATTTGATAGATCAAATCACAGGCTTAAAAAGACGCAATTTGAAGCTTTTACGTATGAAGACTCGAGGTGACTTCTAAGAGACTTCTAGGTATGGTAGATTATGATCTCTAAAATAAATTTGATGACTTCAACCGTATGTTGTCGTGATTGATACGTCTTGTATGCGTAGTATTTGGCGTGGTTGTATAGCGTAGAAATAACACGATTAGTTGATTTTATCATCTTGTGTAGTATAATTATCATGTTTAAATGCGTAGAATATAATTTTCATGCATAGTTTGTATTTCTCATGCGTAGCATATCATTATCATATATGTGATTGGCGTAGCATGATTTTCAATGAAAAACTTGATTTCTAAAGGCATTGAAAGTGTTGGCGTAGTTTTAAAAGTGTGGGAAATGCATTTTATCATTCAGCATGTGTTGTGGACAATTGAGTCTTTTACTTTCTTTTTGGGACAAATGTATCGCCCTTTATTAAAACACATGGAAGCAATGAGACCTACAATCTTATCGTGAAAGTGAGAAACTTGTAGCTGGGATTATCCATTGATCGTGTCACATGAGTGTGGCAAGTCAATGAAGGATTTGATTGCGTCACATGCAAGGGGCAGATCTTAGCACTTTTTATTAAAAAAATTGCGTAGAAGTACAAGTCCCACTTTTATAAGCGTTATGCATAGGCGTTGGCGTAGTTGCGTAGTAGGGTCCCGGTGTTGGCATGCATTGCATAACATGATTCATTGTAGCATTCATTATCATGTTATATCTTCTTCATATATCAATGTGTTACTCATATCATACATATAACGTAGTCTTATTTTTATAGTATAGCTGATCGTCTAACCGTATTACTTTCCTGCTCTTTTATCTTATGCACTATTTTATAGGTGCGAAGGCAGGCGTTGAGTATCTTTAGATCCATTGTAGTTATTTTATGTATGTTTTGATGCCATATCAAGCATTACAGAGGCGTAGTGTAAAGTTATACTTTGTTGTTGCTGTTGTTTTTTGTTGTGGCAAAAATATTGTTTAACTTCTTTTCTCATTTTTTTAGTCAAGCATGTATCTTAAAGTGTTGTATATGTATACAAAGCAGTTTACTATGTTTATGTTGTTTATATTTCATTTCAAACATTGGCATTGGCCTTCTGTTCTTTCGCTTTGATTATATATATTACTTGAAGACAAGCCATATGTATATTGTATTGTTGATGCTGAATGTTGTAGTTATATGCTTAGTATCGTTTTGTAGAAGTGATTAGATTGATAGCGAAGATGACATAGATGTGTTGTCGTATTTTTATTTTCTTTCCATTTTTCCTTTCGCTTCTTTTTCTTTTATTTTCTTTTTTCTTTTCTTTTTACTCGCATCCCCGGGTTTCTCAAACTTTGGGGCATGATAGGTTGGTATCAAAGCTTAGCAGGTTACATAAATCTTGGTGGCTTGTAGGTTGGAGTTTTGGCGGGGTAGCGAGCGTAGTAATACATAAAATACATTGAGTTTGTTTGCATAATACTAACTTGATTTGCGTGATTAATGTATGATAGTTTTGCATTGATGTTGCCATAACATTATGAAACTAACTCTTTTCTTCCTCTTTCGTTGTGACGTCAAGTTAAGTGATGGCGCAAGGGCGTGGAAATCGCAGCAGTGGTCGACGTGGAGGAAAAGGAGTTAACATTAGTGAAAGGGGCAGTAGAACAAGTGTTCGTAGAGAGGATGAGGTGTACTAAATGCTCACTCATACTCGGGAAGCAGAGATTCTGGAAGCAGAGAATATTCCTGATTTGGAAGATACAACTAGCGTAGAGGAAAGTTTAGTAGAATCGGAGGAAAAGCTTCCCTTACCTCGACTTCAAGTTCCACAACGAGCTCGTCCTCAAAGTGGACTTGATAATGTTGGAGAATTTCAATTTTCAAAGTGCTCGGGCATATTTCAATCTTTAGAGGTGGCCTTGAATCCTATGGTACAAGGTTCAAGGGAATGTGGGAAGACTCGGGTATCTTCAGCCCAAAAGCATTTCAGAATGATGGATCCTTTCATCTTTCGAGGTGACGACAAGCCTATTTTAGCAGAGGATTGGATTATGGAAGTAGAGAAAAATTTCAAATCCCTCAAAATGGTCGATGATCACTTAAGAATGGTGACATCGCCATTTTATCTTAGGGGCAAGGCGGTGAGGTAGTGGAAGGGACAAGAAGATGTGAATGGGCTCAAGGGTATCATTTGGACCTCTTTTCACAAGCTATTTTTTGAGGAGTTTTTTTCCTGAGATACTTTATGAAAGAAAGCAGGAAGAATTTGTGAATCTCGTTCAAGTAGGTTCAACTGTGTAAGACTATTAGATTTTATTTACTGATCTTTCTCGGTAAGCACCTGAATTGGTTTCGACGGAGAAGTTGCGTAGTCGTCGGTTCAAGAATGGGTTGTAATCATCTATTCAAACTCGTGGTATGGCGGGTCTTCACGAGACATTCAAGCAGTGTGTTGACACAGCAATGGAAGTAGAGTATAGCTTGGTTAACAAACAGTGTGCGAGTGCTTCTCATTCTACTTGACCTTTGGGCCAATCTTCCATTTCACAGTTTGTTCAGGGACCAAATATGGGTTTGAGTGCTCACGGTGGTTGTAATAGCAGTGGCAGTGGTTTGAATGTTAGTGGGAGTGATGGCAAGAAAAAGTTGCGAGGCAACTTTTCTTATTCTTATTGTCGGCGATCTCAGCCTGCTTTCTTTACTTCTTCAGGTTTATCTGTACAGGGTACGAGATGTTTCCAGTATGGGCGTCAGGGTCATATTGTTTGTGGTAATACTTTTCCTCCAGCTTGCGTTATGTGTGGTTCGGAGGAGCATGTTTAGGTGGTTTGCTGGTTAGTAGCTTGTCGTAGATGCGGCTAGAGGGGCCATATGCAGTCGCAATATCCTGAGGACTTTTCTATTCTAGTTGCACTTGGTAGTCAGCAGCAGCCTGGGGTAGCTCCTAGGCCATTTCCGACTGTTCCTTCTTCTCCATCTCGTCAGCGTGGCGATGCATCTCGTGGAAGATTTTAAAGTAGTGTGGGGCACGATGGTTTTCAGCAGGCTAAGTCTTCTCAGACTCATGCTTAAGTAATACACCAGGCTCCGGATGTCATTGAACCTTCCATCGTTTGAGATATATTACCTTTCTTACCTACATGGGCGCATGTATTATTCTATACCGGATCATTACGTTCATTAATATCTTCACGTTTTTCATCTATGTTGGATCTACCCATGGAGTATTTGGATTCTCCTACGTATTTGATACTTCGGGGGATCGCACTTTTCGTATTGATATATTAGTTGGGGGTGCGAGATTCTCATTGCATATTATATATTCATATATGATTTTATAGTATTTTGCATACTAGGTTTTGATATCATTCTGGATATAGATTGGTTGATGAACTTTCATGTAGTGATTGATTACAAAAAGCATAGGATAATGATGAGAATTCTTGTTGTATTTAGCCTTTGTTTACAGGGAGAACGTGATCATATGCTTCCCTATACACGTTGTGCTTTGACTAGTCTATCTATTGTGGAGGAAGTGGTTCTAGCAGTGGAGTCTCTACCGATTGTCTATGATTTTCTGAATGTGTTTCCTAGCGGACCTCCTGAGCAAGAGGTTGAGTTTGCTATTGATTTGATACGAGGGACAAAAATCCTCTCATGTAGTGCCATACCTTTTGGCTTCAGCGGAGTTGGAAGAGCTGCGAGAGCTGATAGATGATCTAAAGTTGAAGGATATTATTCGGCCTAGCACTTCGCCTTGGGGTGCTCCTGCTTTATTCGTGCCAAAGAATAATAGTTAGATGTGTATGTGCATTGACTATCGGAAGTTGAATCGTGTAATGGTGAAGAACAAATATCCCTTGTTGTGTATTGATGATCTGTTTGACTAGTTGTGTGGTTTTTGCTTCTTCTCTAAGATCGATCTACTTTTGAGTTATCACCAGTTGCAGGTGCGAGAGGAAGATATCGTGAAAACAACATTTCAAACTCGTTATGGTCATTATAAATTTCTCGTGATGCCATTTGGTCTAACGAATGCCTCTGTGACATTTATGGACTTCATAAACCAAATATTCCAACCACATCTTGATCGTGTCGTTATTATATTCATTGATGATATTCTCGTGTATTCGCCAACAGAAGAGGCACACCAAGAACATCTCCGTGTTATACTTTCTACTCTTCAGAAGCATAAGCTTTATATGAAGTTTTCAAAATGCGAATTTTGGTTGCATGAGGTTCGTTTTCTTGGTCACGTGGTTTCTAAAAGTGGCAAGGTTGTTAATCCTTCAAAAATTGAGGCTGTTACCAATTAGGAACGACCTAAGTCGGTGTTCAAAATTTACAGTTTCTTGGGGCTAGCTGGGTATTATTGTCAATTCGTTCATGAATTTTCTTGTTTGGCAGCCCCAATACGAAACTTACTTGCAAAGGTGTAAAGTTCAAGTGAAACTCTAAGTGGGTGCCTTTTCTTATTTTGAAGGAGTTGTTAACCTCGGCTTCAATTCTTATTATTCCAGAGCAGGGTATTAGCTACACAGTGTATTGTTATGCATCGAAAGAGGGGTTGGGTTATATGTAGATGCCACTAAAAAAGGTGGTGGTGTATGCATCGAGGTAATTGAAGGTGCATGGGAAGAACTATCTTACTCATTATCTCGAACTTGGCGCAGTAGTATTTGCATTGAAGTGTTGGCGGCATTATCTCTACAAGGCAAAGTTTGAGGTATTCTCTAATCATAAATCTCTCAAGTACGTGTTTAGGCAATGTGGCTTAAATATGCATCATGGCAGTAGATGGAGTACTTAGATCAGTATAACTCTAATCTAGAATATCATCCGGGAAAGGAAAATGTAGCAGCGGATGCATGGAGTCGTAAGACTCGGTGTTCTCTTGCTTTTCTTACTATGAATGAATGGCAAATGATGTGCGTATTGAACGAGTTCGGTTTGGATTACTTAGAAGAAGCGGGGGGTAGAGCGACGTTGTTCATGATCGAAGTCCAACCTACTTTGATTACTCGCATGGTTGAAGCGAAGTGCATTGATGATGAATCCGATACTTATCATGTTTGCATTCTTAGTGAGAATGGTCTTGATTGATAGGCAATGGTGAAGGATGGCAAGATACCATTTTAATATCATTTGTTTGTTTCAAAATCTGTTCGAGATGAAGTTCTTCGGAAATCTCATCATTCGCATTTAGCAGTACATCTTGAGGGTAACAAAATGTTCCATGATGTCTCGCATCATTTTTGGCGGGTCAGAATGAAGAAAGATGTAGCGGAATCTGTATCGCATTGTTTGGCATATTAACAAGAGAAGGCTGAACACAAGCATCCAGGTGGGTTGTTTAGACCATTGCCCATTCCCGAGTAGAAGTGGGAACAGACCACAATAGATTTTGTGGTGGGTTTTGCCTAAGTCGAGGCGAGGAAGCGATGCTATATGGGTGATCGTAGATCGAATGACAAAGTTTGCTAATTGTGTCTGACCGTAACTCTCGATTTATCTCGCGTTATTGGTCGGGGCTTCAAAAAGCCTTCGGAACTAAACTTTCGTTGAGTACGACTTTTCACCCTCAAACTGATAGTCAATCGGAACGAACCATCTAGACGTTAGAAGATATGCTCCGTCCTTGATTTTGGCGGAAGTTGGGAAGAACGTGTAATCTTGATTAAATTTGCTTACAACAATAATTATCACATAAGTATCGAAATGACACCATTTGAAGCGTTGTATGGGAGACAGTGTTTATCTACTATTTTTTGAGCGGAAGTGGGCGATGGAGTGCTGTTGGGTTCAGAGTTGGCTGATAAGACAATTCGGAACGTGTAGTTGATTGAACAAAGGTTAGAGACAGCTCGGCTTAGGAACCCGATGACACTCTAAGTTGAATTAAATTAGATACAATGCACTAGTGAGTTAGTAAATAATTTACGAAGGAAGTTTATTAAATATTATTATATACGACGTTTAATACATATAATTTAATGTTTGAGACTAGATTGGATAATACCTAAGAGCGGGTCTATTTTATTTATTAATTTCATCTTGCTTATTAGTTTAAAATTTGAATTTTGCCCAATTCTCTAAAATTACCAAATTCTAATTTCGATTAGCAATTATTTAAATTAACCTTCTCCTAAATCACGGGAAATTTCAGAGAATTTGGGAAATTTCAAAGTCTAAACAAATTAAGCAAGATGAAATTAATAAATAAAAGCAACCTGCCCCTTGGTATTATCTAGTATAGTCTCGTACATTAAATTATATGTATTAAACATCATATATAATCCTATTTAATGAAATACCTCAGTAAATTATTTATTAACTTACTAGTGCGTTGAATCTAGTTTAATTCAACTTAGAGGGTCATCGGGTATTTGTCACACACCATAACTACGTCTAAGCAATTTCTAAACTGACTAGACAGATTAATAATCCTAAAATTAATAAAATAGATAGTTTTCAACTCCATCTTCATAAAAACTTAGTTTTCTAACTATCTCAATCGGACTATCAATCTGAGATAGCCATTAGGCCCAACATAGAATTGAAAAATAAAATTTTTATTCCGACGGGATAATTTTATGAAAAACCTAATAAAAACTCTCTACTAATTTACTTCAATTTAGTAGTCCAATATATAAATTTAATATTTACATCAAGCACCTTTATCACATCAGGGGTAAGTCTAAAAATTAGTTACTCATACTAAGATAAAATATGCCAATAATATTTAAATAAAATATCAATAAAAAATGAGTAGAATTGAAAAACATATAAACAAGAATGATAAATAAAAAGAATACTATAATTAAAGAACAACAAAATTAAATAATTAAATAAAACCCACAAAAATATTGGAATAAAGAATAAGAAAGAATAATAAAATTATTTATTATCACCACAAAATTATTAAAATTCAAAACGTTGAAAAGAAAAATACAATTACACAAAAAAATGTGTAAAACCAGAGTTGCTTTGATCATCTTTGGTCAATGCTTGCTTATCAGAAACCTTTTTGTGGCATACGGCTAGGCCTGTCAAAATCTAACACGATACGATTAACCGACATGAATCGACACTGATTAAACGGATTTGGGTGAGACCTTAATAGGTTTGGGTGATAAACGGGTCAACCCGTTTAATACATTTAATAAATAGGTCATGTTCCAATGAGATATGTCAATCCGTTTATAACTTGTTTACCCATTTAACTAAAATTAATATAATAATAAATTAATAATTTTTTTTAAATGATAGCCACGTAGAAAATATATAAACTTATTTTTTCTAACCCTAATCTAATCTAGTTATTTTGGATTGTAGTTTGTACTTTATAAAATAATGTAGTATATTTAAACATGTTTGGGTGAGACCTTAACAAGTTTGGGTGATAAATGGGTCCATCCGTTTAACACATTTAATAGTCGGATCGTGTACGGGTTTAATAAACGGGTCGTGTACGGGTCACCCCCAACTGCTGCCCTCTACCTCTGTCACGCATTGTCGATGACGCACCCCACCTCAGCCTTGCCCATCCGTCGTGCATAAATGTGTGTATGTGTATACATATATATATATATATAAATAATTAATTAATTTTGATTTAGAAAAAAATTAATATTTAATGGTGGAATTGGATTTTGGTAATTTTTTTAATTGTTAAGTTTATCTTACTACTTAATTATTTGTTTAGGGTTTAATTTGGGTTAATATGATTTATTGATTGTTAATTTGATTAAAATTATCTTATTTTGGATTTATGGCCTGTTTGATCTGTTGAGTTTTTACGATGTATTATTATTATTATTATTATTTTTATTTGTTGTGATGTCTCAAATTATAAATTATTTTATTGTAAAGGAAAAGTGACTTAAATATTCATATATAAATATATACAT
>MKEJ01043330.1:0-11661 GCA_001753735.1 Embelia ribes | reverse complement strand
ATTAGAAACTAAATTTTGAAACAAGACAAACGAAATATAGAAACAAACTAAATTTAGACACAAGTCAAAGAAGAGCTGCAAAACAAATATGGATGAGATCATTGAATAACGAGATAAATAAGTGTTCATTATGTCTCATTTATTTTATGTATATATATTATTATTGTATAACTTTAAGAAGTGGCAGTTTGGATCGATTTTGATATTTCAGTTCACTCTTAAAACTGCTAACTAAATCATTCATGTTTAATTTAATATTTTGTCAACCAAACCAATTTAAACCATATGCTAATCGGTTTGGTTCAATTTAGTTATGTTCGAACGATTTGAGCGGTTGCGATAGGATGAATAGCCCCGATTACCTGAAATCTTTAGTTGGTTTTATCTATTGAAGATAACTTATTTTTATAATATTTTTATACCGTGGGGAATTACTGCAAATTCTATGTTCTAATGCCCAACTCGAGATGCACGTGATATTTAGGTGAGAATTATTACTTTATGATATCTACCATTCATCATTAGGAAATTACAATGATATCCTCCTATTATTGAACTAGATGTTATATGGTCTCCTCAATTTCAATTGTGATTATTTGTTCCATGGAAATTAGTATACTACGAAACTAGTCAATCAAACATATCTGGTGAATTAGAAATGCCTTATTTATAAACAAATCCGTTGTTTTTATCTTCAATACAAGAGCAAAATTTACAAACATGATATCTGTGTGAACCAAATAGAAAGTTGTTACAGTTTTCCCCCATGGGGTTTCTGACTATTTCAATCAACACCCAAACGTTTCTGAAAGTACTCTCCGCCCCTTTATTTTTTTTCACGTCCGTATATCATCTTCCGTGATTTTAACCCTTTCGCATAATCAAATCCTAACACTCATGTAAATATAGCTCTACCATAAAAGTTCGATTGTATATTTGTGTATAAAGAAATTAATATAAACTACTAATTAACACTCAGGGACTTTCAGTAATAATCAGAAACCTCATGGGGCCTAAGTGTAATTTACCCTTTCTCTAATTGTTTATTTTATTTTATTTTAGTACTACCCTTGATATGAAAATGTTCACAGAATTACTCGAGAATGGCAAACAAGACCAGATATTGTACCACAAGAATCAAGTCCTTCGTTATCCCATTAGCAAATTTTTCAGTGGATACTAATTACTTTCCAGGTACATAAATATCCATCAAATCCTTTATTCCTTATCATTTAAATAAAAAATTTAATTTATATTTATTGTCGGTGCAGATATTTCATACATTATCGGTTTTTTATGGAATATATATGCTCACTTTTATACGTATGCTCATGTGTCGTTTATTCAAGTGAATAAAAAATTTATACACCGTCGATGAATAAAAATTAAATTCTTAAATAAATTAATCTCAATCTAACACAGCTCCTTCTCTTGCTTTGGTAATGTTCCGCGTGTAAAATCCCAGTTTCCTTCTTTGAGGTAAGAATTTCTTAATTCTTCTATAGTATTAATTATGTAATTTGTTTTACCATTGTTTAGGTTAAATTAAATACAGTTTCCACCCCTGAGTTGCTATATTTTCAATATAAACCCCTTCATAATCAAATTGCTAAATATAGCCCCTTCTTGTTCTACTAATAAATGCTAGGTATCCCGAGAAAATATAACTAAATTGAATTGGAAGAAAATGAATAATCAATTGCGGATAAAAGTTTGATTCAAGGACCTAACAACTTTCGGGGCACCCAACATAATCTTTTTCTAAATATGCAAATATTATCTTAAATTAAAATGAGGAAAGAAGCATACAAGGTAGGGATGTTTATTTGACCCGACAGTCTATCAGGTTCGAGCCGTAGGCATGCAGATGTTGTAGGTTCACGGGTTTGCAGGTCTTGTGAGTCCATGAGGAGACTTGCGGATCCGCATGTATGAGTAGGGAAATTTGGGAAGATTCATGGTACTGAACCAGGTCCGGATCGGGACTACCTACATATATGTCCTGACATGACATGTCAGTTGATTAACAATGTGAGTCAATTGACCAACAGGCCACAGGCTAGGTTTGAGGATCCGCTATGTCGGTCAATTGACTGTGACCTAGGTCTAGTCTGCGGCAGGTAGAATCGCAAACTTAATACAGGGTAGAAGAGGAAAAGTTATAAATGTTTGAAAATAAGGGAGTAAAGTGACATTGCACAAAATAATAATAATAATAATAATTCCTGTTAATTTTTGCTTTTGAACAATTTGACCCCTACAAGTTTTTGATATACAATTTTGCAAAATCCTTTCACTTTTCCTAATATAGTTCTGTCACAGCTTTTGGGTTTACTAGGAAACTTAAAAGGGATTACATCCGAATCAGTGGCCTCTCAGTGCATACTAAAACTATATAACGAGGGCCAAATCGAGTTCGTTAATAAGACCGAGCCTCAACAGCTTTCACAATTTGTTGCTCACTTCATCAGCAACACTGACCAGACCCAGTCTTGTAATTTTGCCACTTTTCTTCCGATAGCCGAGGACACTCCTATACAGGTATTTGTGAAAAATCTTGGAATTTATTTTCTGGTTTTGGAAATGAATGCTGCAGGAATTATGTTTGACTAGGGAAATAGTTTTTAGGAAGATATTCTCAAAAAATAGGAACATCCCTGATTTAAAGAAGCTTGAAAAGATATTTTCACCGGTTTTTCAAAAGTGATTTGATTCGAGAATCAACATACTACAAAACAATGAAGTCTTGAAATGTTTCACGGTTCTTAGTACCGTAACCATACCTTAGAATCATCTCAACAATTTGGTTACAAAAATATGAATTTAATACTATACCGTGCTTGTTTTAAATTCTGGTTCGAATCTCTCAGCGAGCAGAGTGGATTAAGTACCTTGGAGTATTCGCAAATCAAGAAGTAAGAGCGAATCAACTGTATGATGCTGTAAGTACAGCGAATGCTCAATGCTTGTAATTCCTTTCAATCATATTATTCACTTTTATGTGCGTACATTTATTTTCTTATAATCTAAGTTTCTAACATATAAAAATTCCTTTTCATGAGACATTATCACAGATTAAAGAGAACTATATATGCTTGACAAACGTAGCAGCAAGCAAGACATCATCATTTAAACCTACGGTAGCTTGGATGTTGTACAATGATGTAAGTGCTACACAATAAGCTACCAATTAGACCAAAATTGATATTGTAATTAGATTTTCTAATGCTGCTGCTTAAAAATATAGATGTGACAAAAGAATTGTTTCTCTAATTTAAACTGGTCTATTGCATTTATTTTTTAATTTTTGCAGGGCATTTGGTCATTTACGAAGGAAGGATATAAGTTAAAGGTAGCAGTCATTTAGTCCACTTTTATGCTTTTGCTCAGAATTTTCTGTGTTTTAATTGCCTTCAAAATACTTGAAACAGCTTGTGGAAGATGCGGGAGGAGTAAATGTTGATGATTCTATTAACAAAAGAACCTATAACGTATCTATACCCGATGATTTGGAAGAATTTCATGCCATTCTCTGCGTAAGTAAAAAGAAAATCTTTCACGTACTGACAATCATGTTTAAAACTGTACAAACACCAATGCAGTTAGATTCTTTATACTTGATTTTCAGTACGAATCAAGCATGAAGTAGAATTTAGAATGCTTACATATAGAATCCCAGTTCTAAATCCATTATTCTCATTATTGTTCTTCAATATTAATATTCTCATCTTTATTTTTGGTATGCAGACTGTGGATGTAGTGATTGATGAAAGTTTCAGTTCCGATCCAATAAGCTACAGTATGAACACATTTCTCAAAAATATTAATGTAGATGATCAAGCTTGCTTTGCTTTTATCACAAATCAAAGCCTATGGAGATATGATAAAAGGGTCATAAATAATGCTTACCTTGGTGAGTTTGTATTTTTCGGTCATTTGTTTATCAGTTTCTGTTCAGTTATCCAATTATGGTTTATATTGGTTTTAGCCACTGCACTTTTTTGGAAAATTGTCTATGAGATAAGGGGGGATGTAATCCTTTTTCAATGAGACCCGTGCACATCCACCGCTCTGCTATTGGATCGGTTTTTAAATTTAGATTATATCAGCTCACAAGGTAATCATTGCTTCAAACCAAAACTAACATATCAAATTTAAAACTGATCCAACGACAGAAAATAAATGTGAAGCCTCCAATTGAATGTTGATTGGAGCACCTCCCGGTCCTGCAACATGATATGGTAGCTTACTATCACAAAAAGCCATGTATTCAATTATCTGCAAATATGTTGTATACCATCCACTAAATATTATTAATACACAACAATCTTTTTTGAAAAAAAAATTAGAGTTGCAAGATGTTCTTCTTAAATTGGGCAGACTCCTTAATGTGTTTGCATCAAAACACAAGAAGTCTTATTGTCCAATTTCTTTTTGCAATTCTTTGATGGTTTCTTCTTTCTAGGTTGAAAAAACATAATCAAAAAGGCCCTGTGTAAGTAATAGTATTTATTTATTTATTTATTTATTTTTGTCATATCTTATATTCATGAGCTCTTTTCTCTTTGTTTTGTTAGACTGGTATGATGGAGCAGTGTCACAACCTCAAATCATTCTAGCAGACCTGATTGAAGCTTTCCTTCCATCAGGAAATTACAACACCGCAATCTTCAGAAATATCGCAAAGGTCGGTCTGCATTTTTGCATTCAACTTGTTATCAGTTTTCTTATCATGATTTCTTGTTATGTATATATATATATATTTATAAGATCTAGTAATATTGTTTAATCAATTTCTTTTTTATGGTCTTTTTCTTGTAATGCAGGATGAACCGGTAGTAAGCATCACCCCAGATATGTGTGACAGGGATGCGAACACCGCCTTGGAGCCTTCCCTCATAGCTTGCAAATAATTTCATTTCGTAATGACACAAAAAGAAACAAATCAATCGAGTTCTTTAGTTTAGTTTTTCAATTTTTGTCTCCCAAGCATAGATATTATCAGGGGTTTTGTGATAAATAAACCCAGTGTAAGTCGATTTTTGCATATGGCTATTGGTAGAAACCAAAAAAGTAATTTTCTTGAAATATCAAAGTTGACGTATGTGCACCAGAACAAATTTCTCTGTTACATTCTAGATTCAAACTGAGTGTGTTTAAAAAGTCTGGCAGTGTTAAATTATTATTTCATTAATTATTTTTTATTTAGTGAGGTATCTCTCTAAAAGCAAGAATTCTAACCTTGCATCCGGACTTAGGGCCAGGAACAGTCTCAAATTGATAAATTCAATGGATTGTAACCTTACTCTTAACAAAATTGTATGGTTTTTGGCAAACTACTTAAGTCCAACCCCTTCCGTAAATTTTTTATTTAGACGAGTGAGGTCACCAATTTTAGTTGTATTAAGCCTCCGTTTGGTGTAAGAATTTCTCATTAGAAAATGTGACGAAAAACAAAAAATTTTCGCAAAAATTCTTGAATTCAAAAACAAAATTTTCTTTTCCATATGATTTTTCTTCAATAAATTCTTACACCAAATGCACCATAAATATAACCAATATATATATATAATGCAGTTTTTTCCTATATGCTAATTATCCTTGCACCCTTTTCCCCTATGTACATTCAAAATGTAACTCCAATAAAACTTTTGGAGAAAAAGCCTTGGAAAAGAAAACATTGCATCCCTGTATGTTCACAAACAATAATAATTTCATCCAATGACACAAGGATATCCTTCTTCCAAAACTTTTATCACATGATCTAGCAAATGTCTATACACAAAAGCTAAAATTCCCAAAAAAAGCTAAGCATGACACTAACCACTTTCCATACCCATTTCAAGATTTATCATCCCCCCTTCAATTTGTTAAATTTTGGAGATAAATTAGTACTTAATTAAAAGTTACCAAGCAAGCAAAAATACCCATTACCATGCCTCCAAAGAGCCTAACCCTAGTTACATTGCCCTTTCTTGCAACTCTGCTCTACATTTTTTGCCTTCTCTTTAGCCTCCATGTAAAATACCGTCTCCCAATTTCTTACAATACCACGATTACCCTAACTCGAAATGCTCAATTAACTGTTAATTTTAGCCTCTTAATCGGTATCTTAACCCGCACCGACAATTATGAGCGTCGCCACTTCCTCCGACTCATTTACGGGACCCAGTCATCAAACCATGCGGACATTGAGGTCAAGTTCGTCTTTTGCAATCTCACCAAGCCTGAACAGAAAACACTCGTAGCCCTCGAGATCATGAGATACGACGACATCATTATCCTCAATTGCAACGAGAACATGAATACGGGAAAGACTTATGCGTACTTCTCATCCCTACCACGCATCCTTCCACATCATTACGACTACGTAATGAAGGCAGACGATGATGTTTTCTTGAGATTATCGCCGTTAGCTCTGTCCCTTAGCCCATTACCAAGGAAAGACATGTACTACGGGTTTGTTATCCCCTGTGTTAGCATGAACCCGTTTAGGGATTACATGTCCGGCATGGGATTTGTGCTATCGTGGGACCTTGTCGAATGGATAAGCAATTCCAATATTCCAAAAAACGATACATTTGGACCAGAGGACAAGCTGGTCGGGAAATGGTTGAACGTGGGGAAGAAGGCGAAGAACAGGTTTTCGAATAAGCCTGCAATGTATGACTATCTGGGAACCAATAGTAGGTGTTCGCATGATCTTATACCAGACACGATCGCTGTTCATAGGCTAAAGAGGTGGGATCAATGGTTCCATGTACTTAACTTTTTCAATATAACCCAACAACTTGAGCCCTCAAAACTCTACCATGTATAATTCATTTAGAAATGCAAAAGATGTATGAAGATTCATACACATAAGAGAAAATTGTAAATTTTTATTAGCTTCAACTTTTGCCAATTTCTGCTTCAACTTTTGTTATAAACTGCATTGATTTGTACTTATATATTTCTCCATCACAAAAAATGTGAAACACTGGGAATGTTTACCAGAAGTTAGCATAAAAAGAATTTTATGATCGTTGTGTATAATTTATTTAGGTTTACTGGAATTTAATTTATACAAAGAAAGTACTTAAACACAGAAGCTCTACTTTAAATGAAGGATTTCTTATGTCAAACATAAAGTGGTTGTCTTAGCAATTATCAAAACCATGGGGATGAAGTTATAATTTACCCAAATTGGTGAGTTACACTAATGGCACCATAGTTTTAACTGAAATTCTAATTGGTACCTAATACTTTAATAATTACAGTAATGATCCATTCTTTTAAAAGAAAGACAGATGTACAATCAAGTTTTAAGAAAAATGACATATTTGTTCCCTTCTGTAGTGTTTTCTTGATATAAGAAACATGATGGAATCCAATGGTCTTTTAGGGGCTAAACACTCACCATAATTTTAAAAAAATTACTAAATATCCTATATTTGTAGTGTAAAACTTGTTTTACATGTGGCTTTTGCCCTCCCCAATGCTAAATTTTTTAAGAGGCAATTATCAAAAATACCCATGAGGCTTCACCTTTTATTGGTTTAGTCATAAAATTTTAATTGTTATCAATTTAATCTGCAATATTGCATTATATCATCATATATGTCATTTTGGACTATTTTGCCCTTACTTTTCATTGTACAATATATAAGATTGATATTTTTATTTATATAATTGATATTAAACTAAAGACAAACTATTAAATAGAAAATATAAATTTTTAAACAAAACCTAAGCATTTAAAAGAATTTAAATTTCAATAAAAACTGACTTTAGTTGATTTGTAATACTAATTCTTATATCAAATTTTTACTATTCGGCTTTTTTGTCACTTATATTTCAAGAAAAAAATGAATTTAATTGATTTGTATCTTTTAGAAAAATATTTTTATAATCTAATAATATCCAATTAATTTACTCTATAAATTACTGAAAATAAATTATCATTATTTTGTAAAAATAAAAGTTAATTATTTATATCACTTAA
This sequence comes from Embelia ribes, assembly GCA_001753735.1. Classification (NCBI taxonomy): domain Eukaryota; kingdom Viridiplantae; phylum Streptophyta; class Magnoliopsida; order Ericales; family Primulaceae; genus Embelia; species Embelia ribes. The sequence goes on along the minus strand of MKEJ01043330.1, from coordinate 3,677 downwards.
ATTTAAATGACTTACTATTATACCTAAAATTAGTGGCATTGCGATGGAATAGAGGATTTAACATCGAGACAAATGTTAAATGTTGGCTCTATTTAATTAATTATTTTTTTAGAAAATTGAAATATTATCGAGAGAAGTGCCAAAAGATCTAGGCTTATGTCGTACAATAAAAATTATAATTTAGGAATCTTGTTAATTTTTATGTATTTAGTATTGCTTGATAAAATTATAATCTCTATTTTATTGTATTTTGATATTATTTACTTAATAGTGAAAAAAATGGTATTTAAACTATTATTTATTATTTTACTTTTAAACTTTTTTTAAACTCTTAAATTTTATTTAATAATATGCACTTTCTATTTAGTTTAGCTTTTAGTCTAGCATCTTTTCTATCAATTAAAATAACAATCTTAGTAGTGTATGATAAAAGGGAAGGGTAAAATAATTCAAAATGACCTATTTGATGAAATAAGGGAACTTTGGGGATGAAATTGATAAAAATCAAAACTTTGGGACTAAATCGATAAAAGTAAAACTTCATGGGTGTTTTTGATATTTGCACATGTTTTAATCCATAAACATGAAGCTAAACATGTATTTGCGTATTAATTTATTTATTTTTTTCCTCTAAAAATCACAAGTATGAATAATGAATAAATGTTCACGCGCCTTAGACGTGTAAATATATTGGTCTTAATGAAACTAAGAAGTGTTGCGGCCGGTGTCAATAGAAAAGAATTGCTAAATTTTAGATAAGAGAAAGATATATATATATATATATATATTTTTTTTATTTAGAAGGTAAAGTTAATATTTGATATTTGCTCGTACATAAACTAGAAAGAGGCTTTTACGCTGCTGTTCATATCCTTGGAAGTTACTTCCCGTGAATGCTACTCAAGTAAATTCTTCTTATCTTGGAAATTACTTCTTTTGAAAGATACTCTAACTAATCTTGTAGCTGACTCTACTGTGGGGTAGTTTAGTAAATGTGCCAAGAGCTTGATGCCTCACTCTTCACTTGTCTCTTTATAAATTGTTCCTCTTTCCTTCCTACCACATGCGATATATAACTCGGTGCAAATTATCTCTCATTCAACTCCATTTCATTTCCACCAAATAAACATTTACATTATGCACATATTTATACCCATTATGGATGTTTTTATACGGAAGGATTATGTGAGGAATGTGAGAGAAGAGAATAAGGCAACAGCTGCAAGAAAAGAAGTGAAAGAATTAAAAACGAAAGAGGAAAAAGAGAAACAGTTCAAGAATGAGTGCTTTGTGCACACAAATAGCAGTACCAGATTTGGTGAAAATATAGTGTATGGTTGTTTTTCAGCTTAGTTTGTAAGTGATTTTTATCGGGTGATGGTAGTTAAAAATAACAAAAAGTGTGTTAGTTGTATGTAAATGTATTGTTTATCATTTAAATACAGTATATTTGGTGTTCCTCCTCCAATATTTTGGTTGCAATCAGTCTGTACTTTACGTTCCAGTACATTACAATGGATGATGATTGACTCCTCCGAGATCTTGGAAGGATGTCAAGCATTCCATACTTTACGTTCCAGTATTGTTTTGTCCAATTTAGGCCTTTTATGATATTGTGATCATCTCCATTATGGGAAAGTCTATATAGATAGCTTATGTAGCCCTTTTTGAATGGCAGGCTATTTCTACAATATAATGTTACCATAATTTGTCCCATTTCAACTAAAATCTTGCCAATTTTTTTTATTAATAAATAGAATGAGTTGATAAATATGGTACTAATTAAAGCAATAGAAGAAATCTTTCTTTTTGATAATTTTAAAATGGGAACTATCCAATTAGTCGAAGATAAATATTTAGATACTTTATCAATCGATTCTTTATGTAAAATAGTTTTTTACCCATATGTGGGCACTGAGGCATAGGTTAGTCATTGAGTTTTTGTTACAAATATTTCCTTTGTTTTTTCACTATCTTAATATAAGGCCCCATTTGTGATAAACTCGGTATTAACATAAGAATTTATAAGGAGTAAAAACGAGAAAATTTTCACACCTAGTTACGGGGATTTTTACGTGTCTAAATGAGTTTCCGTAAAGTGTAAGATGCTACTAAACATGCCTAGAATGTAATAAGGATCATTTTGGAGAATTGTCATCCTTTTATGGGCTCTGGTTAAGGAAAAATTTCGGTAGCTCCAATCCGGTAGCTCCAACTGTAGTTGGATCGATCCAAAACCCAAAATCGATCGATCAAGGTGCAGTTGGATCGATCGGACTGCTTTCGCATAGAATATAAGAAACATGAACAGGTTTCATTTTACACATACCTTGCAACCAAATAGATGAATATAGAAAGGGAGAGGCAAAAAACTGAGAGAAAAAACATCAAGATGACCTAGGATATCAACCAGTTAATGAATCCAAAAGCGGATTCAAGTTCTACTCTTCTATCTTTTCCACGTGAGATAAGGTATTCATTGAGTTTGTACCTAGGGTGTCGAACCTTAATTCACCGTATAGAAATTAGATGGTTAATTGATATTTATATATGCAAATAGTAATTTATTTCTTGTTAATTCCTCATAAGTGATCGTGAATTAGGTGGTAATTTCGGTAGAGGCGGAAGTTAGGGTTTCTTGTTAAGCTCTTCGAGGATTTGCGCACCAAACTTTAAGTGCGATTAGAATTACTGTCTTTGTGGTTAGAACTTCAAGTTGTTATGTTTATGTGCTTGATTTGATATATATGTTTATGTGCCCTACTAGTATGATAGACTTGCATATTTTTAGGTGATTTCTAGAATTGGGCATGAGAATGAGACATGTGATGTTATGATATGGAAACGAGTATGAACAAATAAATGTGTTTAACTTTTAAATAGGATCTTGGAATGACCCTCTTACTTACAATATTACGCTATATTTTAAAACTTTTACGTATAACGTCATGGGGATATGGTATGCCTTGTTGTGTGAGTTAAAATGTGTAATGAAATATGTAGTTTGAGTATTCTTTGTAAAGTCGTTATGCCTTGTGACTTTTTACGTTGTGGAGTGTAACACAATCATTTATGTAGCATAATATCTTGAGGTCCAAAATTCGCAGATTTAGTAAGTCCCTGTTTGGGTTATTTGCTCTTATGTTTTTACCCCAAGCATGTACATTTTTTGAACCACGTATTCAGTGATAGAGGTTGTGTCGAAACTCACTTGAGTAGTGGAGAAGTATTCGTTTACTTTTCATTTCAGAATAATGTCATCTCCTTTCAAGTTGTAGGCCATCGAGTAAAGTACTATTTTCCAATTATTTTATGTTCATGTTTTAAATAAGAGGATAAAACTGTTTTAAATCCGAGAAGATATTACGCAAAAATTGTTGAGAAACTTTTGTATTTGAGATTTCTTTCTTTCCATTTTATGCGATGTGGTGTTAGTCACGTGCTTGGGAAGTGTTTTGTATTTCCGGGTGTTACACTTAAGCCTCTTTTTGGTGGATTATATTATTCCCTTTATTTTCTATCTTGATCTTGTCCTTGATGGAGTTAATATTCCTTTAAATGAATCATAAATATTTGTGAAATTTTATGCAAATGCTATTAAATCTGGCGAATCAACGTACGGTGGAGAGATTATCTAGGATAAAGTGATATGTTACTATTCATGGTATTTGTCTCCA
>MKEJ01043328.1:0-10805 GCA_001753735.1 Embelia ribes | reverse complement strand
GCAAGGGTTCAATGAGCAACAACCGCATGTCCAAATGACTTTCGTTTATAATCATGGCTCCACATTTAGGTTGCAAGTACTTCCCTCTACGCGGGAACCATGGTATTGATTTTTCCAATCTCTCACTATAATACACGTAAATACAAGTTTATGGTGTTTTTTTCGGAATATAAGGTTAAATGTCGGAGGATTCTTAGTTGGCCAAGCCAGTTACACTTTCTTTCCAGTATGAATGCCTAGAGTTTGAAAGAGTGCAAATAGCTCCACCACGTCACCAAAACATAATCAATCCGCTTGTGCCATTAGAGCATCTACACCAGCTTATTTAAATAGATTATTTATTTTACAGCATAAAATATATTTTACAGATTGATTATTCAACTACCCCTGCAGTAGATTATCTAAAATACAATTATCTATATAATACATATAATATATATAATATTTATATTTATTTATATATATAATACTTACATATATATACACGAGGGAAAAATAAAAAAGAGAGAGAAAGAGGAAATGTAAAATAGATGAGAGAGAAAGATAATTAAATTTAGATATCTCTCTTCCAAAAGTTAAAATTTAGATAAACACCTAGTTTAGATATTAGAATAGATAATTTGCTGCAAATATTTAAATTGGATATCTAAAATAGATAAAAGATATATTTTACATAATCTGCTGCAAGTGCTCTTAGAAGGTTAAGTTTAACGGTAAATGATCATATTGTGTCTTTCTAGTTTCAATTAAGTACTTCCTTAGTCTACAAATAATTAGTGCAAATTAATTTTTGTGATGTACAAAAATAATCGGTGCCCAAACATTTTTGAATATTTATTCATTTTAAAATTCTATAAATTATCACTACTGTCCCTCACAATCACTATGTACAAATGTAGAACAAAAGTTAATATGGGTAATGGTGGTATTTTTATGTGATTAAAAATTTGAAAATTACTTTTTGATTTTTATCTAAAATTGTGTGTTAATTTGACAACTATACCAATTATTTATGGACGGAGTGAGTATCAAGTATGACATTTGGTTATTTTTAACAAATTTACTCCTTTCTTTTGAAATAATTTTAAGGTTAAACTATGTTTTTATAAGAAAAACCTACTGCATTATGATTTTTGGGAAAATTTAAGTTATTTATTGAAGGGTGTATAACCGAACCGGGTAGTCAAAAGTCAAAGACCCTTTCTTTTACTTAATTTATTTTTTATATTATTAACGATGTAGTCTTGAGAAAAGTTTTCAAGTAAAAGGTTATAATAGCCACAATCTAACTAAAGGATATATTTGATGATTTAGTAAAATCTAAAGGACATGATTGATAAAACATAAAACCTGTGGAAACAATTGATAAAATCACAAACCATAGGGATATTTTGATAAATCAATTATCTGGACTTGAAAACCAAATTAATTATAATAACTACTCTATAAAAAATATCAATTACACAAAATATTTCATAAATTTATTCTTCCAAATTTGCCTTTTATTTTGTTTCTTTCTAAAAAAACTCATCACACCCAAATTGTATAATTATTTCTAACTTGCATATATTTTGTTAAGACATAATATTATATATTTAAAAATTTAGATTGATAATTATCACAAAAACAAATTTGAGTAATTTAAAATAAAAATATCAGAAGTCAAAGAATTATAACTTACAATTGATTACATATCTACCAAACTTAACAAAATATTTAAATATCATATTAATTCTCAAGTGTACAAATTAGTATCGTGAGTTCACAGAGTTATCTCGAAATTTCTATATGATGCATACTTAAAATCCTGATAAATGATAACTATAACACTTTTATATTTTTATTAAAAATTATTTAAAATAATGTTTTAAATTTTGCTCTTATGTTAGTATGCAATATTTATTAGATAATAAATTTGTGAAACATGTGCAGTGCACATTTGAGTCCCAACTCCGCATAGTATTTCATACATTTTTTCTTTCAAGTTTGCCTTTCATCTTATTTTTTAGTATAAAAAATAATCAAATCCAAAATTGTAAAATAATTAATTTTAACTTGCATATTTTTGTTATGAGATAATAATGTATCTTTAAAGATTTCGGTTGATAATTATCACATAAATAAACTTAACCAATTTAAAATAAAAATATCAAAACTTAAGTAATTATAATTTATAATTGCTTACATATCTACCATACTTAACAAAATATTTAAATATCATAATACTTCTTAAGAGTATAAATTAGTGTCATAAGTACACGGATGCACCTCAAAATTTTTATATGATGCATATTTAAAATTTTGATAAATAATAATTACAACACTTCTATTTTTATTAAAAACTATTCAAAATATTTTTTTAGTTTTCACTCTTATGTTAGTATATAATAATTTGTTAAATAGTAAATTTGTGAACCACGTGCAAAATATATGTACGTCTGCTAGTTAGTATAAAAGTTTATTATACTACTTTATCTTATTGTTACAAGTGTCACTCCTTTCTATTTAACACGTGTCTCATATCTTTACTCTAATCGAGAGAAGAATTCCAATTTTTTATGGAACAAGTATTTCCTACTATATATATATATATATATGGAACAATTCTTATGACAAAATTCTATACAAAAATTTATACACAATTGTTAGGCCATTGGATCTAAAACAATGCAACGACGACCTGGACATATCAAACAATTTTCAACATGTGCTGCATACTCTCTCCCCAGTAATCACGTTCGCTCTCTTTCTCTCTTCCATTCGGCGATAGGGATATTAAAGCGGAAAACCCATCTACAATAGCTGCGCCTCACTATCTTTATCCACCTCAGCGCCCAAGCCGCGAATTGCTGCTAATATTCTCCCTCAACTATCGGTCTCTAACAGATGCGAATCACCACCGAACTTCTCTCTCTTGAAATGGTAAATCCTTCATATTAATACCTATTAAATTCTTATTTTTCCATGTATTCAAAATTTTTTTTGGTAATTTTCTCTCTATATATTGTTAGACTAATTTTACTTTGTCTCATAGGATACATGATTGCTAATTGAGGGATTCTGTTGATATATATATATATATATGTATATATTATTTATTTATTTATTGTTATTTTTTTGATAAACAAAATTTCATATAAAAAGAGGGCAAGGCACAAGGCCATCCAAACATAGTCCAGTACAACCAAAACAGAAACTAAGCATTAAAGACATAATCAAAATAAAACTGAAATACGGCTAATATCACATGGTCAATGTTTCTGCCCAAAATTTTCATCTGTGATAGCACTAAAGAGGGGTTTCGTGGCCCTTTTAGTCTCAGTTAAACACAAAACACATACACACTAGATTTTACACACACTATTTATGCAGACACAGAGTAAATGTACAATATAGGAAAGTAAGCACACATAGAGCAATTACGGGCAAAACCCAACCTTTGTTTATTCCGCAATAACAAAGGATATATAGACCAAATTACAAGATAGAAATCTCATGAAAACTCTCAGCAAAAAACGTATAAAGTCTATGCCGTCTATAATATATGGCAGTTACAACAATTCCTACAATAATGCTGATATCAACACATAATTGTCCCGACCAACTGTCGTGCCAATCTATCACAAAGACAACCAATAGGAAAAATTTGCAATCCTATCTGAATGCCACCTGCTTTTATGCCTATAAAACATATGTCATGAGTTTTCTAAGTGAAATACATGCTCAACTACATGCCACAACAAGGTAACATCAACAACTGCCATAGAAAACTGCCCCCCAAAATTCTATCACTTGGGTAGACAAATGTAATTGCCACTTAAAAAATGATGGCCAACTCAATATCTCTTGCCCACAACAACCCTTGTTCAACACAAACTCACATATGCCAACATAAAGGGAGCAAGTGTCCATGGCTTGTTGCCAGTAGCATCCCAAGTCAATACCTTGTCTTTGGTATGTTCAAGTAATGCCGAATTCCATCTTGCCCAACCAGGGACGACATTTCATAGAATTGATATCCCAACGAAGCTATCCAAAGAGTCTCAATACCGTGTGATGGCTTGATACCACAACAAGGCCATTTGTATGCCATGACATGGATGCACAATGCAGTTCGCCATGCCATGGCACGTCATCCGTCTAAGAGTCTAACAAACTTCTACTACCTAAAGTCTTCATCATTCCTGATGAAGTAGTAGTAGTAGTCAAGTAGTCCCTAATCTATTTTTCAAATTGCCATAATATAGTATCTTTTTTGCTATCAAATCAGCATCACCTTTGCCTCTCCATTTAACTAAGTACTCTATGGGACGATTCTTTTTACTTTGTCCTAAAACTCTATGATCCAAAATTTTCTCAACTCCGTTTTCAAACTCCTTATGAATGGTAGGGCATGCCCGAGACGCTAGCCCTCGGGTTGCATCTTTTTCATTAGGAACAAATGGTTTCAGATAGCTTACATAGAACATAGGGTGCACTTTTAGTCTTTCCGGTAATTATAAACTATATGACACATTGCCTATCCATTTTACCACTTCGAATGGCTTATCATATCTTGGAACCAAGCCCCATTGTACCTTCTTGCTTTCAATATTTTTATAGATATGGGGTGTAAGTTTAAGACAAAATTTATCCCCCATGTTGAACTCCAAAGGCCTTCGCCCCTAATTAGCATTCTTCCTCATTCTTTTGGCTGCTTTTACCAAACTATCTCGAGCTTCATCGTACAACTCTTGCTTTTCTCTAGCAAATTTGTACGCTGCTGGACATCTATCCCCTACTACTTTGTCTTAAAATCTCATGTGGAGTTAGTGGTTGATACCCCATAGCCAATTCAAATGGGCTTTGATTTGTCACTGACGATTGGTGTAGATTATAGCAAAATTATGCACTATCGAGCAAGTCTAGCTAATTTTTCTAACTTGCAGTCACATAATGCCTCAAGAATTCTTAAAGCAATACATTAATCCGTTCCATTTCCCATTGGATGGTGGATGATTTGCTATTGAAAATTTTAAATCCGAACCCAACAATTTGAACAACTCTGTCAAAAACCTCCCTGTGAATCAATGTCACTAACAATGTCCTCCGGAAACACAAGATATTTCACCATATGTTTGTAAAATAATTCTGCTAAAGTTTTTGCACTACATACCTTTGGTGCAGGAATGAAAACAACATATTTCAAAAATCTATCAATCACAACTAGCACTGTCGACATACCTTTTACCTCAAGAAAATCGCCAGTAAAATTTATTGAAACCGACACCGAAAGCTTATTTAGAATAGGTAATGGTTGTAATAACTCAGTGGCTTTCCTCTTTTCCATCTTGTCCTCCTGACATACAAGACAAGTCTTAGCATACATCTCTATGTCATTTTCTATTTTCGGCCAAAAATACCCATACGAAAGCAATTTCACCATACGCTCTCGACCCTTGTAGCCTGCCCACTGAGTGTCTTGGGTTTTTTCCAATAAAATTGCTCCTAAATTCTCTCGCTGGTACGAATAACATATTGCCTTCTACTTGCAATAGCCCATTTTCAAGCCAATACAGTTTAACAATGTCTTCCTTCACATGTGAAACTAGTTTTTGATAGAACGAATGCCCAACAACAACTTCCCGAATTCTGTCCAGCTTATCCGACTGAATCTGCTAGATAGGCCCCAAGAATTCGGTTATGCCCTTCTTGTTGAGAGCATCAACAACCTGATTTATTTTTCCCAATTAGTGCTCCCAAACGAAATCATACTCAGCCAAGAACTCTTGCCACCGCACCTGTTTAGGTGACATATGCTTTTGTGTCTTAAAGAAAGTGTTAGCCACATTATCAGTTATAACCATGAATGGGCTAGTCCAATAGATAAACTCTCTATACGTCCAAAAAATGTAGAACAACCAACATTTCCTTCTCATGTCAGAGTAATTATGCTTGGCCCAGCACAGTTTTCAACGTTCAAATGCTCCCGGATGTCCAACTTGTGCCAATACACCCCCAATTGCTTTATCCGATGCATTAGTGTGTACCTCAAATGGTTAATCAAAGCTAGGCTGTTGTGCTCCAAAATCCCGGATGAACCGGGGATGCGAGCCTATTTTCTTTTTAAAGAAAAGGAAACAAAAAAAATATATAATCTGAAAGAAAGAAAATAAAAAAAGGGATATCATCTACTTCGCTTCTTTCACATTCTCATTCTACAACATTACCTATATCAGAGTATGCATAAACGAAATTTACACTATAGCCTGCATACAACCTTTATATTGAAATCAAGATATATATGCTTAGCCTGTATATGACCTTTATAACAATGCATAAGTAAATGCCCTATTTACAACTTCAATCAAGCTACTTGCTTGAACATAATTATAATGTAAACAACTTCAAACCACTTCTTGCTTTGAAATAAAATTACAACTTAAACTTCAACTTACAATACTTCAATGGCCAAAATAAACAACATGAATATGACCAAACAAAATATAACTTAACAAGTTTGAAATAGAAAGCATCCGAATCATCTTAAGGATACATTTCGCTAGCCTTCGCACATACAATAACATTATGATACAAAATGGGAAAGAAAAATACACGAGTTAGACTACTAAATAAAATGATACGTGCGATATTATACAATGCCATAATGTGTAAACATGCCACATATATATAAATGTATGCAATGTAACTCAACACGATTTCGACTTCACTTTTAAATTTCAACCTCTAAAAATTTGGGACTAATGTCTAAACTTCTTTTCTTCAAAATTTAAGGTTCCATCGTGAAACCTTTATAAATCGCTCACTTCGTAGAACATTTATAGGCAAATCCCTGATCAGGTGTTTCAACTTTCACGGTAGGGCGCCGAGCCCTCACTTTATTTTCTTCCTAAATATTCATAAAACTTCGACATTTTGTCCCAAAAAGAAATAGAAAATGACTTAATTTTCCATGAATGCATGGGGACTTCCTTTAAGTATTATCGTATTTAAATGAATCAATTCAACTTCATAAACTTCATACTTCGCTTCGATACATAATAATAAGCATTGTTCCTTGAATTATAAACCAAGTTATTCTTTTTACTTCTCTTCAAAATTTCATTTCAAAACTTCAATTTCTTTTAGGAAAAATCATTTCCATACTTCCCGTTTAACAAAAACGCTTCTTTAATTCATCATACATGAAATGCCACTTCAATGCATAAACGCCAATACAATTCCAATATAATTCATTCATCTTCTAAACATGCTTTATACTTCAATTAACAACTTGGTACAACTACATTGCATCTCCAATTCAACTTCTATGAATTAGGCTACGACTTCATAAAATTTACACATAAGGTACACAGATAAACTCACTTGTATATTCTTATTTTGTAGGCTATTCGTACCTATTATCGCTTTAAAATTCTTTCAAGAACTAATCACCAAAAAGCCATAAATGCCTCATTCTTCGCTTCGAGGTTTGATCTATCAAACGAACTCAAATTAACTCGGACATACAATTAAAAATAGTCTACTAAGCATGAGGATAAAGAAAATCAAATTTAATTTCACGTACCAACTAGGCACGTAAAATGAGGCATGAACTAGCAAGATGAGGTTCATGCCTTACCTCAAAATGACCTCCACACTTTGGTGATCACGTTTCTAGCCTTAGATTTTGGATTAGGCTTCGGGAATGAGATGAAATTGGATTTTCTTCTTCAAAAGTTTTGGACCCATTCGCCTCTCTCTCTCTTGATTTGATTTTTGGGAAAAATATAAGTCAACATAGAATATTTTCATGCCACTTATTGTCTATCAAAAAGCAGTTGGATCGATCCAACTGTTGTTGGATTGATCGATCACTTCATTTGGATTGATCTAATAGCTCTTTGATCGATCGGACCTATTGGAATTTTTTGTCCAAACTCACCAGGACAAACTCCAAAAACACTCCAAATCATTTCTAGATGCTAATAGAAGTATTTTCCAACTTTCGGATTATCATTTGAATGCTCTAAAGTCATTTTATGCGACTTTATGCGTCTATCGGTGAACTCTGATACAACACCGCATTCCATATTTTACACTTCATGAAATCTAACTCTCGACTCTAACTATTTCATGATGCTCTTCTAATTCTCTACCATATTTGGCATGCTATCCGAGTGGCACCATATATGTGCTAAACTTCGTAAAAACACGACGTCTAGTAACTACACGACAATACAAATGTGACTAACATGCAACAAATCTTCTTACTTCTATACGTATATTAAAACTTCGTACTTCTTTCTATAACATTTCATGTACTTCTGTTCTACGATAATGAAATAATAATATTATATGCTTCTATAATATTATTATAAATGCAAAAATTTCACTCGGAATTTCCGAGACGTTACATCCTCCCCCACTTAGGAAATTTCATCCCCGAAATTCGCATGCACTTCAATAAAATAAAACACGTACCAGAATTCTCGAAGAGCTTCGGAAACTTCTCTTGCATAGGATCTTCACGTTCCCAAATAATCTCCTTACTTGAACCACTTCGCCACGATACCTTCACTAATCGAATACTCTTCCTTCTTAATGTTTGCTCCTTTGAATCAAGAATGCGAATTGGTTTCACTACTAGGATACGTCTTCTTCCATGTATAAGTTGTCAAAATTCACCACATGTGAAGGATCTCGTATATACTTCCTTAGCATCAAAACATGAAAAATGGGATGAATACTCGATAATTGGGGTTGCAACACAAGCCTATAAGCCACTTCATCCACGACTTCAAGAATTAGAAAAGGACCAATATATCTCATCAATAACTTCTGTTTCTTACCAAACCTCATAATCCTCTTCTTCGAAAATACCTTTATAAACACATGTTCTCCCTCTTCAAATGATAATGGACATCGTCTCATGTTCGTATAACTATTGAAATGACCACATGCCATTTCCAACCTCTGTTTAATCATTTGAACATTTTGAGTCATTTCTTGTACCATTTCAGGTCCAAGTAATGCGCTATCTCCAACTTCCGCTCAATAAATAGAAGAATGATATGGACACCCGTATAAAGCTTTGAGAGTCATTTCTATGCTCGAATTATAGATGCTATTATATGTGAACTCTATCAAACTTACATGTTCTTCCCACCCACCACCAAAGTCTAAGACGCATGCCTGTAGCATATCCTCAAGTATCTGAATCGTCTGCTCAGACTTTCCATCCGTCTGTGGATGAAATATTGTACTCATCGAAAGGTTATTCCCCAAAGCCTTTTGGAGACACGACCAAATTGCGACACGAAACAAGGATCTTGATCGGACACGATCGATACTAAAGCCCCATGCAAACGAATAATTTCATCAATGTACATTTGACAAAGCTAGTCAACGGAGTCAGTAGTACGCATCGGTATGAAGTGAGCAGACTTCGTCAAACGGTCTACAATCACCCATATCGCATCACACCCTCTCCTCAACTTCGATAACCCCACCACGAAATTCATCATAATCCGTTTCCACTTCTACTAAGGAATGGGCAATGACTATAACAACCTATTGGAATGTTTATGCTCAGCCTTGACTTACTGGTACGTTAGGCAATCAGACACAAATTCCAAAAGTAACAAGACACATCATGGTACATCTTCGTACCACCCAGAGGAACTACTAAATGGGAATAATGGGACTCCCAGAGAACCTCATCCCGAATCAAATTAGGCACATACAAACGGCCTTGGAATCTCAATCTACCATCTTCATTTATGGTCCATCTATCAAAACCATGCTCAGAAAGAATAGGGACACTATAAGCAAAGGATTTGTCATTTACCTTTTGTGTCTCTACAACACGAGTGATCAAGATCGGTTAGACTTCAATCGTAAACAACATCATACTTCTACTTTCCACTACCACCACTTCCAACCCAAACTTGTTCAACACACTTAGGATCTCCCAGTCGTTCATAGCAATAAAAGCGAGAGTACACCGAGTCTTCCAGCTCAATGTATTCGCTACCATGTTAGCCTTCCCCAGATGATACTCTACATCAAAATCGTATTGATCCAAGTACTCTATCCACCTCCTCTGCTGCATATTCAAATCGTGTTAAGTAAAAACGTACTTCAAAGATCAATGGTCTCGCCATAAAGATAATGTTGCCAACACTTCAATGCGAACACAACTACGTCTAGTTCAAGATCATGCATCGGATAATTCTTCTCATGAATTTTCAACTGTCTAGATGTATAGGCCACTACTTTCCCAATTTGCATCAACACGCATTCCATACCTTCTTTTAATGCGTCACAATATACTATATATCCAAGACAATGCTCCGGAATAAACAATGTTGGAGCCGAAATCAATAATTCCTTTAATCTTAGAAACAACTCTTCACATTTCGAGTCCAACTCGAACTTTACTCCCTTGCGAGTCAAATGAGTCATTGGAGATGCCAATAATGAAAAGTCCTGAACGAATTGATGATAGTATCCTGCAAAAACCAAGAAACTCTTAATCTCAAATACCGACTTCGGTCTCTCCTAATTAGTCACTTCTTCTATCTTTGAAGGATCAACTGAAACTGTCGCGCCCCCGAATCCCAAGCACCCGAAACCCGGGGTTGCGATGTGATGTACTATTCCCAAACCAACAACAATCAACCAAAAACCCACAATGTACTCGAAAATTCGGCAGCATAACAGCAGAAAATTAAATTTCCATCCATATGCAAAACCTGCCCAAATATTATACAGCAATCCCAAAAACAATATATACATCTGCCATACAGTCTGAAAACATCTAC
>MKEJ01043326.1:0-21379 GCA_001753735.1 Embelia ribes | reverse complement strand
TGTCTTCATCATTTAATATCGAAAATATTACAATCGTACCGTGCTTTTGAAAAAAAAAATTGGGGCCTTATAAAGACACTATGAAGCTTGCAAGCAAGAGCTTCTCAAAGCTAAGCTTGCATGGAAGAGAAGGGTTGAGGAGGTTGAAGATGAAGAGGACTTTGTAGAAGATAGCAAAGATGAGATGGAAGAAGGAGAGGTTGAAGAGGAAAAGTATGTCAACATTCTTACTACGGTGGAGAATGTGAAGTTTTGAAGGCAAATGAATGAGGCACTCACCTTCATGTATGAAGAACAAGAAGAAATTCTTAAGGTGGAAGCCATTCTTGGAGAACAAGAGAGGATGATGATAGTGGAAGGGAAAGAAATGGAGGTTGAGGCGACTAGGATGGTGGCGAGAAAGGGCCAACAAGTGGCTACTACGGGCAGTGACCAGGCACCCTTTTTCCCAATCCCTAAGGCTGGCAAGAGCAGGGGAGGGGGGGGGGTTGGTAGCATGGTTAAATCCATCAAGTCTCACCCATCTTTGATTGACACCCAATCAATCAACCGGTATCTAGTTTGGCTGCATTTTTTTTGCCTCACACTTCATTGATATTTTTTGGGTTATGCAACATTGAATCTTCCAAAAAAAAAAAAAAAATCAAAAAATGAGATGAATGGAAAACAATATTCAAAACGAAACATGGGCTATATCAGTGGCTGGTTAAGCCATTCGACTTATATAATGTATTAAGCACCTTCATGAGGTTGATTAATCATGTGCTTAGTGAGTTTATTAGTAGATTTGTTGTCATTTAGTTTGATGACATCTGTTTTATATCAAGAGTTTGGACGAGAATATGGGGGCACCTAAGAGCTGTTTTGAAGTTCTACGAAATGAGATCTTGTTCGGTAACTTAAAGAGGTATGAGTTCTGCCAAGATTGAGTTATCTTTCTTATATATGTTATTTCACAGCAAGGGTTTGGAATATATGAGAAGAAAGACAAAGCTATGACAGAATTGCCTAAACCTATTAGTATTTTTGAAATGAGGAGTTTCATGTTTTAACATCATTCTATCGGAGGTTTGTAAGATTTTTAGTACCATTCTTTCTCCCTGGACCAAATGTTTCAAGAAGAAAAGTAAGTTTAATTGAGGATAATCTGCCCAAAGGAGTTTCAAGTTAATTAATAAGAAGTTATGCTCAACTCCTATACATGTTGTTTCTAATTTCTTGAAGATGTTTGAAGAAAAGTGTGATACTTCGGGAGTGGGTATTGGGGTTGTACTTTTGCAAGATAAGGGCACTATAGCTTATTTTAGTGAGAAGTTGGGTAGTGCTTAGTTGAATTATTCAACATTTGATAAAAAGTTTTATACGTTGGTTAGAGTTTTGGAATTTTGGCAACACAACTTGTTACCGAGAAAGTTTGTTATTTATATGGATCAAGAATCATTGAAGCATTTGAAGGTTCAAAGCAAACTTAACCAAAGGCAGGCTAGATGGGTTAAATTTTTTTAAATCTTTCTATATATTAGCAAGTATAATGAAGGGAATGTGAACACAGTTTCAGATGCACTTTCCCAAAGGTATGCTCTTGTTTCGATGATAAGTGCAAAGTTTTTGGATTTTAAATTAATTAAAAATTAGTATTTGGATGATCGAGACTTGACTTCAATTTATTTGGAGTCTGAGAAAGGAGTCGTGAAAGGCATCTGCCATCACGAAGAGTATTTATTAAAATCAAAGGAGTTATATAAACCTAATTGCTCTATTCGAGAACTTTAGTTTGGGAAGCATATAGTGGAGGTTTATTTGGACAATTTGGTGAGAAGAAGAATTTAGAGGTGATTAAATAACACTTCTATAGGCCAAAAATGATGAAAGATTCGCATCGAGTGATTGAAAGATGTATAGTAGGCAAGAAGGTGAAGAGCAAAGCAATTGCTTATGGTTAATATACCTATTCCGGATCAGCCGTAGTTCGATGTTAGTAGGGGCTTTGTTCTTAAGTTACTGAGGATACAAATGGATGGATATTTAGTTGTGGTTATTATTGATAGATTTTCATAAATGGCACAATTCATTACTTGTCACAAGATTGATGATGCCTCTTACATAGCAAATTTGTTCTTTTGCGAAGTCAAGATTTTTCATGGGATACCGAAGATCATAGTATCACATCGGGACACAAAATTCTTGAGTTATTTTTGATGACCTTGCGGAAGAAACTCAAAATAAAGTTGTGCTAGAAAGCTATTTTTTAGCACAGCTTGTCACCTGCAAACCAAATTGGTAAACCGAATGCCTTCCTTATTTAGAGCTATTGTGAACAAGAATTTAAAGCATTGGGATGAATGTTTAGCTATTGTTGGGTTTGCTTATAACTGAAGTGTGCATCGTACAACTATACATTCTCCATTTGAAGTCGTCTATGGGTTCAATCCGATCCCACCACTTGATTTGTCACCACTCCTGAGCGGCAAGCGTGTGTGCGTAAATGAAAATAGGAAGGCCACTCGTTAGGATCTTGTGTAAGAAAGTAAAAGAGCAAATAGATGAAACCAATGAAAAGGTAGCAAACAAAGGGAGAAAGAAAATCCAGATCGACCAAGGAGCTTAGAAAAGATAGGTTTCCGAACACAATTTGTCCAAAAATAATTGGTGCACTCTCTTATTTGTACATTCATTCAATGCAAAATACAACTAGATACCACTTTTAAGATTTAATAATCCACGTACAACCAATAGATACAAGAATAAGAAAATTTTAATATAAATAGTATTGGTATTTATATGCTATTCAAAATTTGAAAAAATATTTTTTGGTTTATGTCTAAAAGTGTATAACAGTTGGCTATGTTAATTATTTGTGGATGAATGAACAAAAATAAGGCAATGTATCATTTAAAGTTTGAAAATTGAGGGTGAAATTTTGGTGACGTAGGTGCGGTGAGAGGACAGAGGAGCCCCAAGCAGAGCGTCTTTTTCTTCCTTTCTTCTTCCTGATCTAACTAAAAGCCTCCCAAACTCTACAACTGAAAGTAACACATTTCCCATTAATTATTAGTACCAATAATTAGTACGAAAAAAAAGAACATCGCATTTTCCCCAAAAAAATTAGAACTATTGCTCCACCAATGATGCTCCCAAGCACCTGCATTATCTCAATCTGCTGCATATTATTATGCTCTCTCTCTCTTTTCAAAGGGGCAGTTCTCAATCTCACACTGCCACGTCATCACCCTAACCCTGAAGCTGTGGCGGAAGATATACAGAGGTAATTGAACACATTCTCTTTGCGTGTTTCTATTTTTGTGCTACATTCAGCTTAAAAAACAAAAAATCCCAAATTTAATTGCCTTCACTTTTTGCTCCTCTGTTATCCTAATTTGGGTCATTACCCCAAATTTATTCCTCCTCTGTTTTCCCCCTAAATCCCCAATCTAATTTTGCTCATTGTTGATATTTTTTGGCCTGATTTAAATAATTAATAAAAATATACATGTTCCCAGTTGATTTGGTTCATTGTTGAGCTAAAAGTATACATTTTTTTAGATTCATTGAGCTGAAAGAACAAAACACCTAAAATTAATTGCCCTTAATTTTGCTCCTCTGTTTTTTACCCTAAATCCCCAATCTAATTTTTCTCATTGACGGTATTTTATCTCTTGATTTAAACAGAAATACACTCACTTGATTATCTGCTAATCTGGGTACCTATCTTTCTTACAAAATCTTCTAGAGATTTACCCAATTTAGGGCTTAGAATCTTAATACTCCGCTCTGTCGGACTAAACTTTTGAGTTTTTATTTATTTATTTTTATTTTTTTACTTTTTTATAAAATAGGTTTACAGTTTACATCTGTTTCTAATCTCCTACACAAAATTTTTATGTCATTTTACGCCAAAAAAAAAGTAGGACAATTTAGCAAAAAGAAAAATATAAAATAGAAATGATCTTTTTTATTAATAAATTTCTTCAACAAAAATGATGATGCCCTAACCTCACACATTCAATGAAATCTCTGCTTTTATATATATATACCATAAGAAAAAAGAAGATAATTTCTTTTACTTTTTGATACTTTGATAATCAAGATTTAATGCTCACTGTCACCAATCGATACAGGAGAGTAAATGTGTCGATTTCGAGGAGGCAAATGCTGACTCCGCAGCAGTCATGCCTGACGGGCAACCCCATCGACGACTGCTGGCGTTGCGATCCGAACTGGTCCTCAAACCGTCAGCGCTTGGCGGACTGTGGAGTGGGGTTCGGGTCAGCCGCACTCGGGGGAAAAGGCGGGAAGATTTACGTAGTGACGGACTCATCTGACCACGACGCGGCCAACCCAACCCCCGGCACGCTACGGTATGGCGTTATCCAGGATGAGCCGCTCTGGATCGTGTTCTCGGGGAATATGCTGATTAAACTTAAGTACGAGCTCATTGTTAATAGCTACAAGACGATGGATGGCCGTGGGGCTAATATTCAGATCACTGGCGGCGGATGTATTACACTTCAGTATGTTAGCAATGTAATCATCCACAACATTCAGGTCAGTCATTTCTATTTTTAATTCTTATATATTTTTGTTTTCTTTTTACAAAAAATTTTCTGTGATCGAGTGTTTGGTAATTGAGGTTCCATGTAATTTCTACTTTCTAGTTTTGTTTCTTATATTTTTGTCTTTCCAAGAAAAAACTTTACAAGGAGACTTAGTGGTAAGACTGCAGATTGTTTTTGTTTTATCAATTGCCATTTTTTATAGATTTTGCAATCTCATATAATTAATTATTTTCACAACTTTAGTGACTTTTGTACCAAATACGAATGACTTTGCAACAACTTGTTTATGGAGGAAAAAAGTCCATTTGAAATGATTTCCAATTTAATGCACAATTTCTACAAGTTTGTGCTCCTTTTTGGTGCATGTTTGCTTTTTAGATCAATTTTCTTTTCAAAAGTAGTAATTTTTTAAAGAGGTCAATTGTGAATGGATATGAATTTATGTTTACAATACATTTAATTATTATATTCGCTTCATGTTTATCCTTTTCTGAAATTGATACCAATGGTGTTATGCATATCTTTATTACGATTTATGGGTTGGAAACAATATTTCTGAAAATATGAGTAAGATTGTGTGCATTAGAGATCTCACTTCACGTAATGCTAGAATTTTGTACATTGACAATTGCAATGCAAATCATATTGAAATATAATGCTCAACTTTTTAGATATATCTTTTCTACCATGAATTCAACATGTTCCTGTAATTACGCTTTTATAGATCAGCCACTGTGTTCCTTCGGGCAACACTAATATCCGGGCAAGCCCAACGCATGTCGGGTACAGGGGCAAATGCGATGGTGATGGGATCTCCATCTTCGCGTCACGTGATCTCTGGATCGACCACGTCTCCCTCTCTTACTGCACAGATGGGCTAATTGATGCCATAATGGGATCCACGGGGATAACCATATCGAATAGCTATTTCGCGCACCATAACGACGTTATGCTTTTAGGGCATGATGACAATTACTTGCCCGATTCAGGCATGCAGGTGACTATAGCATTTAATCGATTCGGTGAGGGGCTCGTGCAGCGTATGCCACGATGTAGACGCGGGTACATACACGTGGTGAATAATGACTTCACGGGGTGGAAGATGTATGCCATTGGAGGTAGCGCGGACCCCACTATTAACAGCCAAGGAAACCGCTACATTGCGCCAACAGACGCAGATGCCAAGGAGGTAAACGCAATGTTTGGGGTTTTAAGAATAATTTATAAAATTGTTTTTGTTCTTGTTTTCGTTTTCTTAGTGCCAAAGGTGGTAAACAAATTGATCAATTATTTCGAGGATTTTAAGGAAATATGTATTTTTATGCTTTCGGAAAATGAGTTTTTTTTAATATATATTTTTACCATACGGTTGAAAAGGTTGAATTATTGTCCGGTCAATTCTGTTTCTGACTTTTGTCAGAACGGTCACACGGTATGTATTTTTTCACTTGCATTGTGGATCTTCTTATTACGCGCTGGTCGCACAATTTGCCTAAATTCAAGCAGGAAAATATATACATGCACATTAAATGTTACATATAAGTTGCAGATGCTAATTGGTACATTCAACTATTAGACACAAAATTGATAACCTCATATATATATATAAAGACTAATTAATTTTTGACATAACGGCCAGTATAAAATGTAGGGCTAGTTTGCAGTTTAATTGCCTATTTGAAAAGAAAAATTTATGTTCGGGTACAACAAATGAAAAATATTGCAGTTTAATTGCGAATGTTCTCCATATCAAAAAGAATTTTTGGGAAAATGGATTTTTTAGATCCCAATAGTTACTAGAATGATATTACATTACTGCTAGGCAGGATGATGATGTGTCTACGTGCAATGTAGGTGACGAAGCGAGTGGATACGGGGGAGGGAGTGTGGGCGGGTTGGAATTGGAGGAGCGACGGCGATGTAATGGAGAATGGAGCCTTCTTTGTGCCATCGGGTGCGGGGCTGGCGGCACAATACAGCAAGGCCTCGAGCGTGGACCCCAAATCGGCCAGCCTTATCGATCAGCTCACCCTTAATGCCGGTGCCTCCGGTGGGCCCAGGTATTGCCATAATACTCCCCTTTGGTCCCCCACTTGTCATTAAAATACCCACCGCCCTCAAGGGCAAATTTGTCATTTTATTATCAGGAATACAGGTTTGTCAGTTGCTGTTGCTGACAGTGCGAGCATCCATTGTGGGACTCATCTTCAACTTGTCATTATTCCTTCGTGTTTAGTTCCGATATTACCCCTACACTAAAGCGTTATTTCTTTTATCCCCCTTAAATATTAATTTATTCACACGTGACCCCTAAATATTGAAGCTGTCAACTATAATAATTAGTTACATAAAAATTAACATTTTATTACTGGCACAATAAATGTTTAACTACTTCATATTTATTAAGTGTTTCCATTGTTGCCCCGGCATAAGTGATATTAAATTGGAAATGTAAAGTGGTATAAACAACAAATCACAATAAATAAGGGTGATTTTATAATTTTTTGCACATTTATTCTTAGAAAATGAAATAAATTTTTGGATAATCTATCTAACATAGAAAGAGGGACAAAATAAGATTGTTTTCAAAATAACTACTTATCCAAGAAGTTAGTTTTGAGAATCACAATAACATTTTTATAATTTCTTTTTTTTTTTACATGAGAAAAGAATTGCAGTTTCGAATTGTGCCTTGTTCCAACCAAACAAGTCAACCATTGTGTTTTTTATAGGAAAAAAAAAGGAAGAGATTTCTAAGCTTCAAAGTGTAACATTGTAGGGAAAAAAGTCGAATCTCCAAATGTGTTTTTATTCTGATGCAGAATAAAAAAAACAGTTTGGAACTAGACTTTTTGATATTGTTTGAGGTAGAAGGTCTATATTTGAAACTGTGACTTTTGAAATTATGTTGGTATGATAATAATTTTGAATATAATCTGCATTTGGTAAAATACATAAAAAAAAAAAAAAAAAACCACATTATTTAGGGAAAATTTTGTGAGGGTGTGCCCTGCAATTTTGTTTTGTACTTTTGATTGGGCTTTTCAATTTTAATAATAGCAATAATTAATAATAGTGCATTGATGCACGTGAGCGCGGCCCTAGAGAATCTGTTTACCAATAGCTTTACAGTTTTTGAGTTGTCTTTTACCTCATTCAAGCCTTTCTCTTCCTTTGGTGACTTTTTTCATGCCCCAAACTAGGGGTGTCAATCAGTTGGGTTAGGAAAATTTTCTAATCGAAAATTGATATCTAAAATTCTCAAACCGATTCCAAACCAATTGTATAAAAAACTGAACCGATCCCAAAATCGATTTTGGCGGTTTCCCTATCCCAAAACCAAAAATCCCAAAATTTAAGATAAAAATAAGTTCTAATTTTTTTTTAAAGAAAAATAGCATTACCGATTCTATAACATATAAATGCACCATTAAAATTTAAAACTTCAATAAGTAGTCTAACATATAAAAATAACCCAACAAAATAGCATAATCTTACAAAATACAAACCATAGTTACAGCTTACAAACCAACCAATAATAGCCTAAAACATTTAAACAACACAACTAAAACAATCTAACACAGGTTAAAGAACCTAACAAAACAATCAAATTCGGGAATTTCGATAAATTCGGAAAATTCAAAAATTTCAAGTTTGATTCCTGATCCCGAACCGAAAATGTTCGGATACCTGGAAATTTAGAAATTTAAATTTCGATTCTGAACCAAATCATTCTTTCAGAAAATTTGCTTCGATATATCGGTTTGGATTTCAAAAATTTCGAATGTTTGCTCACCCCTACCCCAAAACAAGTATATTCTCCCTGGTTCTTAATCCATGCACTTGAATAGTACTCTTTTTCACCTTTTATCAATTTAGTACTAAAATTTTAATTTTTGTCAATTTTCTCCTTCATGTTTCAACAAGCCATCAAAGAGATCCTTTGGACCATTTCACCCCAAGGAAGCACCATATTAAGTTATATTTTGCTTCATAAAATTTATGCTACGCTAGAGATTAATTGTTTAATAAAAATATAAATAATTATACATGTAAAATAATTTTAAATCTTTAATCATCTCAGCACTTTAATTTTTTTTAATTAGTTTTGTCTTTCATTAATTTTATTTAAGTGCAATATTTATTTGACTGATGAAGCATACACGAAAAAATAAATAATAAATCATGATGATCGTAGATATAAATTTTTAAGTCATTCATCTATTTTTTTATTATCATTTTTTTTATGTAACTAACTCTACGGACTAAATATGAGGCATGGAGATGGAAGTAAAGTAAGTCAAAGCAGAAAAATATCACAAACTTAATTCTTGCTATTTTTTTTTTCCAGAAATAGAAAGACTGACGAAAAGAAAATAAATTGGTTCTACATTTTGCACCCTACATGTGCGTTATTAATTTTTTTTTGATATATTTATAATCTAATAATTACTTCTATATAGATTAATTATATTTATATTTATATTTTATTGGTGTGTAAATTATTTCAAATTGTTAAATTACTTAAATGCATAGAATTAGAATTCAATTGTTGGAATTTTTTTAAAAATTAACTTAATATTGTATTTCCAAGGGGCAAAGTTTGTCCAAAAGATCACAAAAGGGCCTCATTGATGCCTATTTGAAACTTGAGGGAGAAAATTGACAAAAAATGTAGGTTTGGATCTAAATCGGTAAAAGATCAAACCTCGGGATGTTGTTGATAATTGCCATTTTCTTTTTCTATAATATTTTAGGCATGATAGGCATGTGTTTAGATGGTTATATAATTTGCTTTTGAGTGCATGGGAGAAGATGTCTATTTGAGGATAATGATATGGTCCCACCAAATTGCTACAAGTTCATAATCATTTATTGGCTTTTTTTTTTTCAATTTTGGGACATGTGGATCATGAAATTGTGCATATGATGCGTCAATAAAAATAATTATAGCACACTTGATTACGTTTGACATTACAAATGGCAAACATCCCACAAATTTTCTATATTGTTCAATCATTTGTAATGGCAAAAAGTTGTATATTATTTGTCACTATTAATGGCAAAAATATGTATATATATATATATATATATATATATTATAGATTTCCAATGCTAACAGCGAAAATCAAATTTTTTTAGTTCGCTAATTCTAATGGAAAAAATTATTATTATTATTTTATAGTTCCCTAATGTTAATGGCAAAAATCAAGTATTTTTTTTATCAGTTTCTCATTTCTAATGGCGAAATACTAAAAACTGTAAAAAAAAAAAAAATAAATAAATAAACTAACTTATCACAGCCATTTTCCTTCCTGTATTCATCTTTCAATCCAATAACGAAATCAACATAGACTATTCCAGTTTGAAACATAAAAAAATTGAACTATAATCAATGCAAGAAAAAATATAAAAACACATTGTATCCAGTTTACATTTTTTTACAGTTCCGAATAAGGTCTATAATTTCAAATTAATATATGTCGGTAATTTTGACATGTTGATAGTATATATATTGGTAAATGAGTATATTTCAATATTTGTTTTTATAAAAGCCTTATTTGAATTTAATAATTAATATAGTTTATAGTTGTTTTACAATTTTGAATAAGGTTTATAATTTCAAATTAATATATGATGGGAATTTTGACATGTTGATAGTATATATTTATTGGTAAATCAATATTTCAGTATTTATTTTTCTAAAAAGCCATATTTGAATTTAATTAATATAGTTTACAGCTTTTTTAGAGTTCCGAATAAGGTCTGTAATTTCAAATTAATATATGTCAATAATTTTAACATGTTGATAGTATATGTATCGGTAAATCAACATATTTTAGTATTTGTTTTTCTAAAAAGCCGTATTTGAATTTAATTAATATATCTATTGTCAAATGTGTTTTTATATTTTTCTTTCTAAAAAGACATGTTGAATGCGGTTATAAGTTTATTATTTTTATAATTTTCAGTATTTCGCCATTAGTAATGGTGAACTAAAAAAAAAAAAAAACTTGATTTTTGCCATTAGCAATTGGCGAACTGGAATATATATATATTCGCTATTAGTAATGGCGAATAATATACAATTTTTTGCTATTACCAATGGTGAATGATATAGAAATATTTTTGGATTTTTGCAGATGCATCGTATCCGTAATTATTTTTATTGATGCACCATATATGTAATTTTCGGCCCATGTGCTCCAAAATGGAAAAAATCCATCATTTATTAGTGCATTTGTTTTGACATAATATGGGTTTATTTGATGTTACCAAAAATGTTTACTTTTATGCTTTTTAATTATTAGAAGTAGAAATGTGTATTTGGTGTGGCAAAAAAAAATCACTTATAATTTTGAGACATAAAATTATACTCTTGTAAAAGCAAAAATTTTAGTATTTTTCTCAAAAAAGTATTCTTCCCTCATATTTTGTATTACTATCAATTACTTTTTATTATTTCTAATACAAAAAGAATATTTTTTGTAATTTCTATCAAATACATATATCGTGCTCAAGTATACTTATTCATATCTAATAAAAAAATATATTTTTATACTTGTAAGATTCCATCATACAAGCCGATTACTACCAATAGAAGTTCTTCCTTTTTGCCAATATAAATAAAAATACTGAAAAATGTCAGATGTTACATATGTTTAATCAAGGGTTGTATATTTTAATACAATTTTTTACTTGAATAAGCTTAACTGTTGGGTGCATTTATTCAACAGCTAAAAATTATTGGAATTGATTTCATTGTTGAATCAATATGATTTAAAGATTAAGATTATGCATAAATATACTATTTCTTTAATAAATTTTGTGATGGATTATTACCATCTTTAGTTTTGCTTCATGTTTCATTGATTGTGTTATCATTAGGCTAACCATTTTTTTCCCCCTCATAGTTAGGCCTTCTTTTTCCTTTTTTTTTTTTTTTTTGGATCAACGTGTCATTTTCTTCCATTATGCTTTCCAGCCAATTTTAGTCGGGCCCATGTGAATTTGTTTTTGTCAAACATAAGCGCCCCATGTATGACATTTAAGAGAAGGGTCCTCTAACTTTAAAAAAAAAATTAGAGGGAGGCAAAATTCTAGCCATGAAACAAAATTTGTTAATAAAAAATTATATGAATAATTTTGTAATTATATATATAAATATTTGTTTATATGGTCATAGAATTTTGAGGTGTAAGATATATCTTTGCCTGATATTTAGAGAGGGAACTATATATTGTGCAGGAAAGATTCTTCTCATCAGTTGGCGCCTCCATATTGTTTATTAATTTAATCTCTTAAAACTTATTTTTTACTTATTTTTAATTAAAAATATTTATAGTAATTTTATCCTCAAAATATAATGATTTAGTATAAAAAATTCTTATAGTTTACAATAAAAAGGAATTTATTGTATTGAGATCAAGTCCTGTAAATTTGGCTTATTGTTTGTTCCGATGTCCATTGTTGACCAGTACCTTGAGAGTATTTTGCTTGTCTTTTCAAAATTATAAATATTTTTGATAATTTAAAAGAATTACAATTCAATGGTTTACATTATTTACCGTAGTTATATTTCCTATTTTGGGTGTAAATAAATAATTCGTCCTCTTATTCCATGGAAAATTATATTCATTAGTCTTCTGCCCGAATTAACTTTTTAAGTACTCCTCAACTATGCTCATTATGAGAATTATCGCTTTAAACTTGCAATCTCTCTTATTATCCCTTATCGCAATCCTAGTATTGGTCACCACAAATGACTGAAAAAGAAAATTTTTCTTATTGCATTTTGATGTGAATATACATGGTTTGGAACATGTTAATGAGTGGCATACATATATACTGACATGACAATCATCTAATAACCATGATTTGATCGGTGTGAGTGCATTTACCTCCCCGTCACCCTCATAATATGCACCCGTCTTGAGTTTAATTCTTTTCTCGATTTGATTCAAAAGTTAATCCCTACTTGGGTTGGGCATCTCAACCACTTGGGACTCTAAATTACTTGTTATCAATTAATTCTAAACGAACATCTAGAAACTACTTTTTCTTTCCAATTCTAAAACCTACATTAGCTACTGTTACTGTCTTATTTGGATTAGTTACAAGTATATTTCAATTTGAATTTTGTTCATTAGCATGGTTATGTTTATGTAATTGCTATGGGTGTATTCTTAGCAGTCACGATAGTAGTTGACTAACTGACTGCAGTCCCTGCTTAGAATACACACATAGCATTTTAGTCTGAGTTGTTTTGTTGATGTATTATGTTTAGTAACCACTATGTATGTATTCTCGGCAGGGACGGCAGTGGGAGACTAACCCCGGGATATGGTGGCGGTGGGAGCCCCCCTAGTGGCGAAGGTGGTGACGAGGGGGGTTTTTTCAGTATGATATTTGGTAGCAGTGCGCCACCACCAACCACCAGTTACATTTTATCTACTTCAATTATTGTATTGATGAATTTGTTTATTACCACCAACATTGGTTCTCTATTATTACTATCATGTTCATTGTAGTAGAGAATTTGGATACTTCATTTAAGAAAGAAAGAAAATCAATTGAAATTTTGCAATTCGGTTCACTTCAGTGACGAGTTTGAGATGATTTTTGTAGTTGAAAGTGGTTGGTGCTTTATTAATTTTTTTATTTTTATTTTTGTTTTCCTGTTTATAAAAATATTTCAGGCTATACTCAAATCGTTTTTGGACCTCGCTATGCTTACAATAGTTTATTAATTTTGTCACATGAATTATTATAACACTTTGTGTAGTTTAGAATTTGTACAACGAAAAAGATTAAAAAAAGTAAGGTAGTCTAATCATTTATAACTAAAGTTGAGCACTTAGGAGCTCATAGATGTGCAGATTGTATGATATATGTCTTTTTTTTATATCATATTAATTTTAATTATTTTGTTAAATTAGTTTTAATAATTTATACCAAATAATTATTTTTATAAATTTATAAAAGATCAATTGGTAAATTTTATACTATGATAATATCTTTACGAAAAGTTAATATTTATTTATATTAATTTTAAGTATGTGAAAATTTTACTATGAAAAGTATTTTAAAAATTAATATTGATTGGGACTATATTTTAAAAATTTATGAAGAAACTTATTTGGTATAAATTATTAATTTGTAAAAATATTTATTTACTAATAGTATTTTGATTCTTAAATATAATTTTAGTAATTTTTATAATGATAAGTTATTTTATAGTCATATATATATATGTGGGTCAGTGTATGATTTTATATGAAATTTAATTTTATTAATTTTTATTATGATAAGTTGATATATATGTATATAATATATTATGATAAATTGATAAATATGTATATAATTTTAATAATTTATATCATAGTAAATTTTATTATTTTAAATCATAATTTTATATGAATCATAATTTTCATTATGGTAAGTTTAATATTAAAAATCCTAATTTTATGGAACACGAATCAAATAATTGTGCAGACAAATATTGTAATTAGAGTGAAAATAGTTGTAGGAAATTTATTTTTTATATATATACATAAGAAGATATGAGATAAAACTATTCAATTTTTTTTTTTTTTAAAAAAAAGGTGCTAAATATTTTACGTACAATTTTTATTTTCATGTTATGAAAGGACAAACTACGTCTACCTCCTTAAGCTTCGGTGTAGAAATAACGGACCACCTCCATGTGTTTAAAATATTATTTTAATTTTGTGTCTAACTATGTACTTGCATTTTGTGGAAGCGTTTCAGTATTTGATGATAAAACTAATATCAGTTGGCTTGTAGAATTTGATTTCCTTTTTTGGGAGTTTTTTATGGCAATTTTGGGTGCTCTGAAAAACTTATTCAACTCTAACCGAATATCAAACATATATATAATAAATCCAAAAAACTTAAAATGGAAACTATTTACCATTTACATAACTAATGAATGCCTATTTTGGTTTTTTCAACAATAAAAGCATTTTACCCATTTTTAATAATCACCACACTGCTTGAAAATGTAGCTTGTATACTTTATTTATCAAAAATGACACTCCCTATCAGAATCAGTTTTCAGAAGCATTTCTGGTTGATTGTTTTTGAGTAGAAGTAATAGCAAACTCAAGATTACTCAATTACCTTCTTATTGCAAATTGATGATGGTATTGGTTTGATATCATGTTTACAACTATTTTCTTTACACGGCCAGCACAAGGCTCCACTCGAACAAAGATCCAACTCGGTAATTCGCAATGGCCAAACCTAAACACATGTTTTAATTTTGGGCTCCAGGTTGGTAGAAACTTGGCTCGAATCTTATTTTTGGTAGCTTACGTTTTGATCAAGGGTTTGTTTGGTTGCATCTTATAAACCGAATATATTTGTTGTTTTAGCCTAAATAAACTAAATGCATTCAATTTTTTTCTCAATCACAAATAAGATAAGCTAATTTGCTTCAAAGCTGCAATCCAAACAACCCTAAGTAAAACCATGCTCATCTAGGCTCATTTACTCCAGCTGCAAGTGGCCGGTATAATTCAATCTTTGCTGTTTGCTTTACCACGCTCAAGTCTGATATACCATATGTACTACTAAATAAAGATTGCTTAGTTTGAGTAGAACAAGTTTAGAAAGACAAGGATTAGTGCTAAACATTTGTTAATTAAAATAATATACAAAATAAACAATCATAAAATAAAATAGCCAATGAAAGTGCAGCCTTTCCCCATTCTGGAAAGAAACAATAAAGGAAATATTACCAAAACGATCTGGTTTTCAAGCTTATTTACCAAAATCAATTTGTTCTCAAACCATTTACCAAAATAATTATGTCGTACTTATGTCGATATGAACCAACCATTGCCACTGGCTTGTTAACTGAACCCACCAGTAGGAATGGCGGGTTCATGGCCAATCATGCCACTGTTCAACATGAACTTGTTATTGGCAATGGCAAGTCAGGTAAAACACTCCATTGAATGACGGGTTCTTGTGGAGCAAACTTATTTTGATAAATAATTTCAAAACAAACTGTTATTGGTTAATAAGTTTGTGCTTTGAAAATCAGCTTCCTTTGATACTTTTCTCACCGAGAAAGCAGCTCCCAATTCCCTCAAAGACATTTCTTCATCGT
The DNA here is from genome assembly GCA_001753735.1 of Embelia ribes. NCBI lineage: Eukaryota > Viridiplantae > Streptophyta > Magnoliopsida > Ericales > Primulaceae > Embelia > Embelia ribes. The sequence continues at coordinate 5,686 of MKEJ01043326.1, read as the reverse complement.
TTAACTATCATTAGTCGGCTTAGATCACTTCATTGAATATCTTTGTTCAGCCAACCATAACCATGTCGTCTCCATCAGCTTGAGCAGCCACTGCTTCGAGCCTCCGCAATGTTCTCTACCATTGCTCTTCCATCTCTTGCACACTGCTCTTTCTCTCCGCATATTGTCTATCACACTCTTCGAATAAACCTGAGTTCATCTCGAGGAACATTCTCCGCACGTTGGCCGTGAGCCCGTGAACTGCCTGGTTCCAGTGGCCCTCCATGTTCTTCTCCAGGGCTTGGAAAATGATGGGTAAAATCACTTGTCTGTTCTGAGCTATCAAACCCACTACGTGTTCATTGTTTCACAAGTAAAGTGCTCGTTCGGCAACCTGTCATGGAACTTGTCACGTAAGAAATCAATAAATTATAAGTACAGAAAAACTTCATTTCATGATGAAAACAAGACCAGAATAAAACAAGGCTCAATGAAAATTATGAGTATTGTATATTTGTCTGACATGCTACAATTATTGATTTTTGGAAGTGCCGTTTGACCTAATATACACAAATTTAGGGTATACAAATTCAACTAACAAACAATGCAAATTTACAAAGATCGCTCCAAACTGAAGCAGAAAACATTGTAACCCTTAGCTTTAAAATCTCCACCATGTGCTACTCACTCCAGAATTGAAAACGTCACTACCAGGTCTGATTTACTAATGCAATGCCATGATCTGAAGCAAAACTTTTACTTTCGTCAAATGCAAAAAGTATCCCATGTACACAAATCACCATGACAATCCAATGAAGAGCCACAACAAGCAGCTGTGATGATAAAAGGTTGACAAAGCTTCCACTTCATACATATATCATCCCCTTGGAAGATGAATAACTTGAGTTTATTTAGCTCCAATCCAAATAGAATCCCAAAAGTCAGTCAATTCAAAAACCATCACGTTCACATTGTATGGTGGACAAGTATTGAACTTGAATCTTTAAGCTGACGCACAATGTCTCATAGTAAAGAAAAAGGACAAGGCAGGAACTGAAGGGATGTGCAACACAATGAGTAATATATTCAAATCATAACCAACTGATGAGTACTGATACTAGCAAACATGAATTCAATGCATTACTTGTCCGGGAATAGAGAAAGAAGATACTGAAGCATTGGACAAAAAATGACTCGTAAATCAAATCACCTATATATGCATACCAAACCGGAACATTAATTTCTACTAAATTTTGATGAACCGAATCTACTCAGGAAATAAACAAGGATGAACGAGAAGAAAAAAAGCAACACAATCCCAATGGAGATGCAAGATAGGACAGTTCAAATCTTGGAAATGATCTGATCGCAAGAACTAGATTACTAGCAAGAAAAGGTAAAAGACAATAGTCTAAGAGAAACTAAACCCCGCAATGCGGGTGCTTTATGCCCCAAGGTGTCAACATGTGTGTATATATATAGTCTAAGAGGAACTCAGATAGCCATATACACCTAACAATTTCTATTGTAGATCTCAATAGTATAATTACAATCCTCAACACCTCATTTAATCTAATAATGATATTCTTTTTCTAAAATAAATCAACAAAATGCAATATCCTCAATCGGGCCTTCGTACCATATATTGCTCATATCATCTATATACACTTTAGTCTTTAGGCAGTAAGAAGAATTCAGAAACATACTTAAAACTAATATAATGGAGATTCTTCCACAGCGACATTCTCGACCTTCATGAACAGCAGTGTCTTGGGGAGCTGACCACCTAAGAATAGAAACAACTACGAGTTTGAGCATCTGTAAGTCTGTCATGTACCCCTCTTGCACACATTCCATATGGCTCTATATTCCAAGCACAGAGTTTTGCCTTCTCATCACATGTATCTTAAAACACTTTTGATTCCAGAGAGACTAGATACAAAAAATTGAATATAACCGCCTACAAAAGTAAACCAGATGGGTGACCTTTTCGCTAAACACAAACTCTGTGTTACAAATGCCTGCGTAAAAAATATAATATAATATATAAATACTAGGAGGGAGACACGTGCGTTACACGTGGCATGTCCCTGGGCGTGAGCGATTTATTTGTTGTTATGTGAAACAAAATCTGAATAATTTTTACAAAGCAAAGTGTAAGAGGCCACGGTGTTTGTAGATGATTGTGTAGCACTAATACTTTGAGTTTGATAATGTTTCTGCAAATGAATATGAAGTAGAATGAAATAATTTGGATTTTTTTTTTTCATGTTTCTTAGAACAAATAACCAGTAGTTCAGTAAGGTTTGCGCGGGACACTTTGGTGGTTTCCGTATTTTCGTATTTGTACCTTCATATATACAATCCCCAAATAGATCAACATACATATTTCAATTCGTTGTAAAATTATTTCATGGCAGTTTCAATTCAATTGTTATAGATTAATTTGATGAGTATACGTAAAGGTAATTTAAAAATTTCAAAACGGAAGTAAAGGAGACTGGTAGTGCTAAAAGTAGCAATAATAAGCAATATTAGCATATAAAGTGCCTGTGTAGGAACAAGCCGGCTTTCATCATACAAGCTGGATTGATGGGTTTTTTAAATTTATTTACATTAACTAATATTTGAAGGCCATTAAGAGGTGAGAGTATTTTCATTTGCAATAATTTCACTCCCATGCTTAGTCCTCCTTCTCTATTTTGATTTTTCTTGTTTGCTCGAAACTCTTTAGAGTACTCTAAGCTTTGAGTGCTTAGTTCATTAGTTTGTATGTCTTTCGCAACTACCTTCCCTTCCATTCGGTCCTTGTCATTTATTCGGCAAACATCTACGTAGAATCGGTAAGTGCTTCCGATAAGCTTTTCCAGCTCTATATTTTTATTCTTCTGATTTGCATTCTGATATTGTATTTTAGAGTTAATAATAGTGTCCAACATTATTTTTTGCATTTCTTGTGGGCAATTTTTATATGTTAGTACTTACTTCATTCTTGGTCTTAATGAACTGTTTTGAAGGGCACCTGATCATTGTTTCTGCCACATCAAATAGTGTGACAATTAGTTGGCTTGTATTATCAGTTACGGTGAGCTTTAGTAGGTAGCTGTGTTGGGGACAAAATTATTACCAACTAATTCTCATTTTGATTTAGTTTATGTTTTATAGTTATATGTACCTTGGATGGTTGTCGGATTTCTTGCATTTTGGACATTCCATTCCAGAGTCAGTAAGCGCAACTTTCTTTTTGCAAGATGAGCATGCATTGTACCATGGTCTTTCACTGTTGTTGATTTTTATTATTCTTGCTTTGAAGAAATAGTACGTATCCTGCTGAAATTGGTTTGTTGGTTTTCTTGAGTACTAAGGTGATTTAAACGTATAGAGATATTTTGTGAGGCTACCTTGAAATTGGAAAGTAGGGTCGCAAGCAAGTATTGCATTTTCACTTCTTTGGGAGGCCTTTGCAATGTTCCTATTGCTTCGGATTCCTCCTTTATATCATTTGGGATTTGCCTGGTTGTACAATGTATTAGATTGGTAATGGTATTAACATGAGGAGTAAAGTTACTATTCTGTACCAATTTCCTTCGATGTTAATTGCTCCACAGCTTGGATTTATCAAGATGCTTGTCACTGGGTTAGTTGATAATGATACAACACCTGTATGGGATGGAGATTATTTCAAATGTTTTGTGTTGCATACATTATGATTGTGTAGTCCTTTATAGAATTTTATTTACCTGCATATATGTTAACTGAGACTTTCGATGCTGCTATTTTTTGCACGCTTGATTTTGATTTCTGTAGTAACTCTCCTTCATTTGTAGCGAGATCCTCCCATAGAGTGAGTATGATAGTTTCGGAGCTATTATAAAACCAATAATTAGTCAGTTGGAAAATCTTCAAATAATGTAAAAGATAACATTTTACTTTATCCTTATTTATGATTTTGAAAATATGCCAAATTATATTTTGAAATGTAATGAAAAAATAAATATAAGTATATATATTTAAACTAAAAGTACAAAGTTTTCCAGTAGATAAGTAAAGGCGTACAAGACAATATGTTTTCAAACTTTTTAAAAAATATGTATAAAATGTTTTGCTTTTTTTTCCCTGCGTCTGATTAAAGTGCGCATAAAATTTAGTTGTAATTGTATAAGAACGTTAGTGTTACCTTTGGAATTTGAAAAGGCAGAAGTATGAATTTGAGATTTTGTCAGGTGGAAAAAAAGCCATCATTGAGAACTATGTAGATGCACTAAATTAAACATGTATTCCACATAATATCACTGCATTTTAGTTACAAAGAAGTATGGATGTGAGATTTTCTTGGGTGAAAAAAAGACCATCATTGAGAACTATGTAGATGCACTAAATTATCCCAATTCTTTTCATGGGAGGAAAAAATGAGAAACATGTTTATATGGGAAAAAAAAGGTAGAAGAATGGTGTATCAATAATTCAGGAGAGGAATATGAACCTGCCATCTCTTAGCATGACATTTCTTTTTGTTATGACTTTGCTTGTATTCCCTTTTTTCAAATTCTGAAGGGGTTCTACATTCGCAATAGTACCAAATACATCTGCGCGCATACATAGTTTGGGGCACTTTCATGTACTTTTTTAGACATATGTATCTATTAGGAAAATTTTAACTTATATCACAATAAGTTCAATCATTTTTTAAAGACTGAATGTGAGCAAAGATTATCATGATTCATGATATAGGGAGGTAATACGTACCGACTACTTTGTATGTTCTTGGGTTTTGCTTGATGTCCTTGAATTGGACAAAATGAAGTGGTAATATGTCATGGCTGATTTTGTGGTTCGCTTCCTCAACTTGTGTTTGTTTGGTGAGCTTCAACTCTATTGATTTGTGGGGGTTGATAAACTTTTGATTCACTAGTTTTGCTAACCCGTTTGTGATAAAATATGTATTGCCTTTATCTAGCCATTGCTCCATAAAGTCTATCTCTTCGTTGAACATTATGGCCTGGACTACTGTTCCCTGGGCGAGGTGATGTAAACTTGTTTGTTAAAATTGAATTTATTGTAAAAAGTGTTGCATTTTTATTTTATTTTCCTTTTATTAGGATATTGTTTTTGGTGTGTTTATATTTTATTAGTGTACCTGTTCATCCATGAGTAAGAGTTTCCATAAATGGCCGGAACCATTTGAGTTGTCATAGGCTTCCTTGTTCCCTCTCCTCAAAACTGTGGCTTTAATGACCCATTGTTTATCATAAAATTGTAAATCATTAATAGGAGTGGAGCCTCTTATGTCAATTGTCGGCTCTTGTTGTGCTTCTGTGGAGTACTCTATGTTATTATTAGTAAGTTTCATGCAAGAAGATTGATGTATTTTATTTGTGTCAATTCACCAGATCATGCTAAATACTAAGTGTATTTTAAAGTCAGATCCCTAATCTTAGGAGTGTGAATTTGTTCCCAAATATATTATATGTGGAAAACAAATTAGTATGTCAAAGTAGTTTTTTTTTTAATGTACCTTCATCATTAGGAGTGGCTGACACATTCACCTTAGTTATGGTAAGATCCTCATCACTATCTGAGATTTCCTGATCATGCTTTTTCATGGTGTATGCTTTCATCTTGCCGCCATTAGCTAGTTGTTTCTTTCTTGGCATTGGAGTATCCTGCAATTTTGGATATATATTATTTTTATTTACTCTAGTATCAT